>OLKM01001591.1:0-25000 GCA_900291075.1 Melanogrammus aeglefinus
TCCGCAATAACGAAACACCATAGCAACCCTGCCGACATCAACTTGTAGAGTCAATATATATATATTTTTTTTTATGCATTTCTTTTAATGATACAGTGTCCATTAATCCGTGATATATGGGCACCTAAGTAATTCCAGTGAAATTGTCTCTTCAGCCTTCAAAAACGAGAGCTGGAACCTTGTGGAAAATGCATTAAACTATAATCAGACAACGCGGTTACATGCTACAGACCCTGGAGTATGTGGTATAAAGGCTGCGACGAATTTCGTAATTAATTAAATATGCACGTATCCTTTAAATACGTCCATGGAACAGATGGCCAATGGGAATAATAGATACGTGTGGACCGCTGAAGAGTTAAACCTTTTAGGTTTACCTCTTCAGCTTCACCTTTCAGATGGAAACGTGACTATTGTGATTATCAATATCAGCTTCATCGGATTATTCTAATGTGAAGCAATTCTAAAAGGAGAATAGGCAATATTTTTTTAATATAATTAAGTGAAAATGACTAAATAACAATCCAGCAGCTCTCTGTTGTTGGTGTAATTTCCTCTAATTTGCCCACTGCTCCTACTTAATGTTGCACATTGGCCTCACAACAGCCAGGGAGGCAAACAAGGACAGCAGGACACAAGCTGAGGCCATTGTTTTTAGATTTATCAAAAGAAAAATCTCAATCACCAGTGTCTGCATATTGGTGGGTATCCATCTTGTCTCATTGTTCAGCTCTGCTTTACCACTCAGTTCAACTCAACTATCCAAACCATTGGTTTGAAGGTATTAAATAGCCTCTAAGGTCAACTTATTTTCAGTATGTTAGGATCAATAACATATTTCATACCTCAAATGAAGTCAACCGAAATCAAGTGCAGCTCTAGGAAATGTAATGCTCTGGTTATCCTGTCCAGTTGAATAATAAATAATTGCCTCTCCAGGCAACAGATGATGTATTACAGGCTTCCCTGTGTTCCCTGAGTCCGATCTTAAATTGCAGGGTGTATTAAGTTATAACTGTAAAAGGAATCAGTGGAAAAAGAGACCAAACCGCACTCTGACCATGGAAGCCTGTTTAGTTTCTATTGAGCTGCGTTTCGTTCCCGAAAATGCGGTCTCGACTTTCGTGGCAACACGCTTGTTACAGCAGCAGAAGGTCAATACTTGCCAAGCAAATACATATTATCTTAGTGATTGCCATGTGTTTGAACGGGAAATCTCGGCTGCAAAGGGCGGCATGTCGTCCATTGTTTGTCCGAGCCTGATCAAACATGCGGACTGTTTGCCCCAACATTGTTGTTCTTCATGTGTCTTTTGTTGCATTACAGGGTTTTCTTTATTGAAAAGTTCAACTTCTCTCCAGCTGAAGCAAGAGCGATCAACAGGTAATAGGCGTCTTGTTACACTTGCTTCTTTCCTTGGTAAAGGACGCTTAGTTAATCACCAAATGTCATTTTTCATTTGTTCATATCTGTTTGAGAAATGTCTATTTATCCATTGAGCTCACTTTGAGTCAGCGTTTTCTTTTCACTGCCTTTTTGGTTGATGATAAACTGCCACACTGATCCTACGAGTATCTGAGCGATAGATGAATTCACGATGGCAGTCTATGTACGACCTTCATTCACTCTCACATTGACATAAAGGTAACATTGACTTTTCCTGCATAACAACAAATGTGTTTGTTGAGTCAACCAAACACGAATAATAGAGTATTGCGGCGGTGTTAGAATCCCGATACGTATCTCATCTGTATCCCTCCCTGCGCGTTTGGGGTCCCCTCTCCCCCAGTGTGGTGTACATTATCTCAGCCCCCGCGTCTCCCATCTTGGGCTTTCTGGTGGACAAGACGGGCCGGAACGTGATCTGGGTCATGTGTGCCGTGGTCACCACGCTCGCCGCTCACATGATGCTGGCCTTCACCTTCTGGAACCCCTGGATCGCCATGGTAACTTCAAACACTGGCAGTGCTATCGTTGTAAACCTTGTTTTTGTCTAATGCGTCACTTTGAATGTGTTGGCTCTACGCAGCCTTTTCATGTGGAGTGCTTGTGTCTCGCAGTCTCTGCTGGGTGTTTCCTACTCCCTGCTGGCCTGTGCTCTGTGGCCCATGGTGGCCTTCGTGGTGCCTGATCATCAACTGGGAACCGCCTACGGCTTGTACGTTAACACTACGACCTAATACATGTCGTGGGAACCGAGGGATACCCTCACTTTCACTCTATTGTCTTTGTCGTTGTTGTATACCCTAACATTTGTAACTGCTTTGAACTTGTTCAATGAACAACCTTACTTTACCGACAGCAATATATTGTTCTCTATTTCTTCTGATGGATGTAGTTATTGTAAGTCGCTTTGGATAAAAGCGTCTGCTAAATGCCCTAAATGTAAAATGTTAAATGTGTGTAACCCAACATTTTCATCTGCTTCCACACCTGGCTGTAATATCAATCTCAGTGGACGTGTGCTCAATGGACCACACAAAGGGATTATTAGTAGATTGCGGCAATCACTGTTTTACCTTTTTTATTTGGTTATCCAAAAATGTGTCTTAATGCATTACAAGTCTGCAAGTTTTGCCACCCCATAATGCGCATCAGGCCAACCCATAAGAGCCCATCTTAAACGAGGTCAATGTTGACCACCCTTCCCCTCCCTTGTCTTAGCATGCAGTCAATCCAGAACCTGGGCCTGGCTCTGATTTCCATGGCAGCCGGGGCCATCCTAGACAACAGAGGATACCTATTCCTGGAGGTCTTCTTCTGCGGCTGCATCTGCAGTCAGTAATCGGAGTCCTCTGAGTGCCTGTGTGGATGAAGCCCTCCCTTCGTTCGTCGAGATCTCTTTGGTTGTCCCCTGGCTCATGTGCTTACCCTCCTTCTCTTTCTCCTCCCCTGCAGTCTCCCTGATTGCTGTGGTTGTGCTCTACTTGGTGGACTTCCTTCAAGGTAAGGATGAAGGAGCAGTAGCCGTTACTTTCGGCTTAGATTTTAGGTTGCTTTAATTAATGTCAGACTTTCCTGTTCTTACCAGCACAGAGTACACAGGACAGAATATTTACACTCTGGATTTGCCTTTAATTTCTACTATTCTTCTACTGTTTTTAAACATATATATTTTTTACATATTGTTACTTTAAATGTTTTGTTACCCATTATTGTTATTTTTTTTTACTACTCTGCAGTTTTAACCCCGGCTGCTGTGACCCCTAAAAGTACAGCTTGAGAGGCCCAGTGTTCTGTTACGCTTGGCCAGATTTCAACACTAAAGGTTTTTCCTTGTACCCCTCACCTCTCTCCCTCACCTCTCCCAGCCGGGGAGATGAACCTGTCAGCCGCCGCCAGAGCCAGGCTCTACGAAGAAACCCTGCTCCAGGAGAAAGCCAGACTCCAGAAAGAAGCCCCTTCAGACTCGGAGTGAGTCGATCTATGTCCGGTGTGTCTGTCTCTATTTTTCTGTCTGTCTCTGTCTGTGTGTCTCTGTTTTTCTGTCCGTCAGTCCGTCTGTCTGTCCGTCCGTCCTGTCTCTCCCTCCCCCTGCCTGCCTACACACTGCACAGCTAGATGGGTCTCCAAATGGTGGTTCCAAATCCCGATCAATGATTGGACATTAGGGTTAGCATCATTGGCCCAGCTGTGTTCCGGTTTACAAAAACAGTGATCCTAACGCTAACACTCCCACGTCGCTTAACGACTGCTCACCTACCCCCTGTGCTATTAACTACCATCACAGTGGCATGTGTTTGAAAAGCCCTGTATTCATGTACTGCTGGTCTGGCCGTGCATCTGTCCAGCCCTGCCACACAGTGAGTGGTCTCTCCTACTTTAGGTTGAAAACATGGCGCCCCGGGAAGGCTCCTCTACACTGGGCCATGTGCTATTTTCAAACTAATGTTTACATCAATCAGACCCAGTTAATTGTCAAGTGTGTTGTAGGTGTACTATGCAGGCGAATGATCTCATCAGCGCTTCTGTAGCGGTTATGACGCATACTAATTTCACATCTTTGTTCCATTATTGCTATCTTCCAGATGATGAAGATGAGAGGGGAAGCACATAGACACACAAATGGTCCTGGGCTTCGGAGCCAGCTCTCTGCACTGCCCCTTCCCCGTAGCCCCAGAGCTGCCAATCAACTGCGAAGAGGGCAGGGTTGACTCCGCCCCCGTGCTGTGGTTTGTGGCTCCTCCCACCAGAACTCTGATTGTCGGGCCCATGGGGATGAAGGACACGGTGATGTGGGGGTGGTGATTTTAATCACAGCAAATCTTACTCTGACAACACAATGACGCAACCCTGCCCCAGAGTCCACCTGGTGTGGGATAGCACTGGAGCCTACCTACCCCTGTGTGTGTGTGTGTGTGTGTGTGTGTGTGTGTGTGTGTGTGTGTGTGTGTGTGTGTGTGTGTGTGTGTGTGTGTGTGTGTGTGTGTGTGTGTGTGTGTGTCATTTGGTTGGTTAGTTTGTTTTTAATTCTACGATTAGTGAATACTATTCCACACACTATTCCACACGTCCTCATGCAGACTAGGTCACTGAATGTGTTTCTGATGGAATAGTGGCTAATTATCCCACTACTTTTAATTAATATGTTATTTTGATTGTATTTCAATCGGGTTTGCTGTGGTGGGTTTTAATCCATTCATGTCAATTCTGCCAAAACAGACTTTTTAACTCAGTAAGTTGACATATCATATGTCAGCAGTAACAATAACTGCAGACAAAAATCCCAGTGCCTTTTATGATGAACTACTTTATGTTCAGTGTTAATAATATGCCTCATTGACCTTTATAGCCAGTATTCTTGAAAGTAACATTTATTGCTTTCATTTCTTCTCTTTCTGCCCTCTCTGCTGGCCTTGGAGGTTCATAAAAGTTAATTTCCTGTCACCTCATCAAATCGAATATTACTTGAATAATCCAGAGGATCAGAATAGCGAGAGAGACCATAGCACTTGTCAGTGTAGTGGCCTCAAGTTGGTACTCTTAAATTTTGTTGCAATATAAGTAGTGGTGAGGGATGTTTCAAGTTGTTCTGAAGCTTGTTCAGAGCTGGGTCTTTACAAACCATATGATTGAGTCTTGTTTACGTTTTCATTGTGATATATAATGACACGAATTGGGATCTAATTGTTTACAGGGTAATTTGAATATATTGGGTGTTAAACCACTTTTGAAAGTAACACACCTCAATCAGTCGGTACATTACCATAAGGGTTATTAATTAGCATGAGTTCGGTAACGATAAACAATATTGTAAAGCATAGGGGTTAGGGGAAGGTTTAACCCTAACCCTATTAAAAAATGTATAAATTAATCCATTTCTTAACTTGAACACCGTTAGTAAACATGAACCACCTTAGTCAATGATTACTAATGCTAAATGAACATTGGTTAACTGTTCATTTAGAATTAGTTAATGCTTATTACTGCATTCACTAATTTTAATTAATGGAAAATGAATGAAGCGGTACCAGTTACGGTCAGTCCTTACGGTGAGCGCATGCATTTGATCTTGTTTGTTCAGGTGAACCTGCACGGATAGGTTAAAAACCGTAAAAAAAACCACGTAGGCCTATCGACTGTTTGATATATAGTGGCTGAGGTCCATTTCTGTTTCCTATGTTTTTTTTTATTGTTGTCAACCTTCAACAGTTGTCAGTTTCCAAGAAATGAGAGTGGTCCTCCATAGAAATGTTGAATTGTAGAACATTTCCAAAATAAATGAAATGAAACACATTTGTGTGAAATACAACATCTGTGTATTTTCTCTATTCCTGTTTCATATCCATATGAGACAAAACAGGGGTCCCTCGGCATATCTTTCAGGATTATGAGGGATTATAACAACAAATGATACAATATAGGCTATATATACAATTTATTCCAGGACGATGCTGCCAAATGGGGACGGCCTTAGTGGGACTCGAACCGATGTCACCACAACTGCAGCCTGTCAGGCTCGGAGCCCAGGTAAAACCGAACCATTAAGGGAGAAAATACCTGCTTCGATGAAAGCAGCGATGACAAAACACATTACAACGGGTCTACTGCCGGAAACTCATTAATTCCACTGGCGTTTTGTGTTTTTATTTATCGGAGCGTCGTGTTGTCTGGGAACCCTTGGCTCTGGGGGCGCACTATACTTCATCGAGTGCAGCTATATTGTGTTTTAATGAGCTGTTGATAACTCATTTTCTTCACCCGCCTCCTGCTGCTCAGTTCCCAGACCACTGCTTTCCCCATCTGTCGTCGCTGGGCTACAGGAGCCTGTTAAAATGATATCCTCCTCTTCCTCCTCACATGACGGCTGTAGCTTATTAATTTGTCTGCATGCATACACATTGCTCACGAAAACATAACACATTTGTACTGCAGCGCTTGTTTGCTTGTAGGCTACGTGATGTATTTTGTCATTTTTTAAGTTCAACTGTTATTACTTTTAACGATCGTTTTCATAGGCAATTTGACATTAAGGCCTGTGGGCTCTGTAGCGCTGAAGAGACTGTGGCAACCTTTGATGCGCTATAAGGCCTATTCACTATGGCGGCTGTCATTACTTTATACAACCGACAGAGGGCGCCAAATCTCGAATCATTGCCGAGATTGGTGTGCTATTAGGCCCACAACACCTGGTTTTGAGGTTGGCCGAATACTACTTCGGTCTTGTCCATGCCGGCCTCGTCCATGCCGGCCTCATCGTGTATGCAGACAATACCACTCCCAAATATGCGCAAGGTCTTGATAATTTAATGAATGCACATTATCTAGGGTGTATATGATCGGATAACAAATTACGCATTTATGTGGCAGTGGCACGCCGGAGATGGACATGCCTCAGGCCAGGCATGACAGTTTGGGCCCGGCGTCTACGACCACTACACACACGGCGGCTGGAAGCACCCTCGTGTTTCTCGGACACAGCCACGTGCGGAGCTTCTTGCGGTACCTGCCCGAGCCCAGGAAAAAAAGGAGAGGATTGGCGCAGCAGTTTAGGCTGATGAGCGGTTGCCAGATCTTCAAGGCGATCACGACCACGTTGAGCTCGTGACAGTCGTCGACCATGTACACCCGCGCGAACAGGTACACCGTCCGCACCACGTGGTAGGGCACGAAGCAGAGCACGAAGAAGACGCACACCACCACGAGAGTGCGTAACGACTTGTTGCGCGTGTTCGCAGCTCCGATCGGAGAGCTGGCCCTGCTCGGGCGGCAGAGCGTCCTGATCATGGAGCAGTAGCAGCACACGGTCAACAGGAACGGCAGGAAGAACCCAACCACGCATAGGAAGATCCCATAGGGGAAGTAGAGGTTGAATTGCCTCGGATCGGTCATTTCAAAGCACACCGTTTGGTTGTCTATCAGCCCCGTGTGGCTGTAAGCCAAGGTTGGCAGCACCTCAGCCGTCACCACCACCCACACGGAGCCTGACGTCCACACGGCCGCGCGTTTGCTCCTGAGGCGCAGCGTGGAGATGGGGAAGCTCACCCCGAGGAACCGGTACACGCTGACGCAGGCCACGAGCGTCATGCTGCAGTGCAGGTTCACGATGAAGAGGAAGCGCACGATTTTGCACACGATGTCCCCGAAGTACCACACGTCTCCCATGGCGTAGCTGACGATGAGTATCGGCAGGGTCAGCACATAGAGTAGGTCCGCCACGGCCAGGTTGGCCACGTAGACCACCGTCCCGCTGCCGTGGCGGTGCTGCTGTTGCCGGGAGCACACGTCCCACAGCAGCACCAAGTTGAGGCCCAGGCCCACCACGAAGGCCACGCTGTAGCTCACCGGCAGAAGGAACCGTTTGTAGTAGTCCGACAACGGGCACAGGTGGAAATCGTCCATTCTTATGATTGTAACGATCGAGATTGATTCCAAGGGTTTCGAGTAGTTTAAGTCCTTAAGCTGAAGTCCATAGTCAATTAATAAAAAAAAAGGTGACACACACACAGCTCAACGATTGACTGGACTCTCGTGTAACCTACCTATTACTGTCTGCCTGGCACCGTGCGCCCGTTCACACCACACGAAGCCCTTCTGTTTGATTAGGTCATGCGGCTCTATTCCCGGCCCTCCTCCTCCACGGTAGCGCGCAAACCTTTACCACGGTATCTGCTGTGGGTGAACAGATTGAGTAAACAAACTGAATCACTGACGTCTGTCTTATGTCTTATAAACATCATGTGGCTCTGTGAATCGGATGCATGTCATTCACCTCACGGGTTGAGTGTGTGTGCGCGTGCGTGCGTGGAAGAGGGGGTATCATATGTGTATGTGTAAAAAACGAGCTACAATCTGTGATTTAAAGTTGATCACTGAAGTTAAATGAAAACTGGCTTGCAGCATGCTCCCGACAAAAAAAAAAAAAAAAAAAAAACTGGAAAACATCTCGGGATCTGATTGGCTGCAAGGCATTTTCCCAAGTCTGGACTATACTCGTGCTGCTGTGAAAGTGATCACTTCACACCTGACAGCGGAGACTGCCCGCGATGTTGAAGAACGCCACCCATAGGTGAGTCCTGAGCCCCTATACAATCTGCTATACCAAATCGACGAATAACATTCATAAACATCAAATCAAACGATCAGATTGCATAGGAGACAGCCAGGCTCTCGGCTTCTCTGCTTCTGAAGGCGCTTCGACAGCAGCTAATAATATCATTCCGAATCACGGCTCTCTCTCGGCGTCTACTGATAGCAACCGCCTGATGCGCATGCATGCAAGCAGCGGATTTGTATCGCGTATTTGCAGGTTTATGCTCTGCAAGTTCCTAACTTTAAAACAAATCACATCCCTCTAGAAGCATGCATCAGGGAGAAGACTCGAGGCTGCGAGGCGGGAGCCTGCCGTCCGCCCGCGAAAGGAAACACCTCGCTCTGTGCATCAATACCCAGGTAGGAAACCGCTGCACACATGTACTTATTTCGCCTTATGCACGAAGCCTTCATGCATCACCTCGCATGGATAGTTGATTTTAAGGTTGAACGTGAGCGAAAAGTGCTGCCTCCCGCTGCACCCCGCAGTAGCAGATGGGAGCGTGACGCTGTGTCAACCGGCTGCACTGGAGCGGTGATGTAATTCACTTTCCAGGTTCCGTCATCCCCACCGGAAAGTTTTGGGTTTAAGGATGAATATTGAAGCTTTTTGCAGCTACGGATAGGTACTTGGACCATTTTCAAGTCATATGAATCGAGCAAACAGTCCATATATGAATTCAATATTCATTTAAACTGACATCTGTGGCAGATGTTTTAGAATATATTGTCAGCACCATGGAGAGCGAATCTTTGAAAATGCATGTAATGTTTCTGCCTCTGACGGCTTCATATATTTTCTACACAGATGTGTCGTATTTTTTATAAACATTTTTTATGGAATTGCCCTCTCCGTTTTTAAACCATACTGGTATTATAATTTGAGGAATGTAATTCAAATTGAGAACCCGCCATGTGCGGGTCTCACCTGGCATTTTTCCACAGCAGAAAATCTTTGATTAAAACAACCCAACCGCCACTACTTGTACATGTGGCTCTGGAAAGTCCTGGTTACAGCTGACTTCTTGTATGTCATTGAGGTTGCATGACTATATGAGAAAACAGAAAATAATCAACCCATAATATATTTGAGCTACCAGGATATTCGCCCGTTGAGATAAACTAATGAAAAAAAACGTTTTGCGTGTTTTTGCTCATGCCATGTCAAACCATTAATGCACACCTGTGCCATTAATAAACAAATTCATGAAGGTATGTGCGCAAAGCCATTTTGTACAAATGTGCGCCCAGCCATTCGTGCAACAGTCGACCTGGTTGTTTTGAACTTGTGAATATTTAATGGCAGTGATGTAGTGTGGTGCATTATCGCTGGTCGGGGGTATTGAGCGTATGAGTGTGAAAGCACTGTGATGTTCCATCACAGCGTCCTACTTACCCTGTGATTTATTACAGGGGGAATAGCTCTCTCTCTCTCTCTCTTTCTTTCTCCTTCTTAATTTCTTTCTTTCTTTGTAATAATTATTTTCTGATATTCTTATTGTAAAAAAATAATGTTTTAAAGCATTTTGAAACAATTTGGTGACGTCACATTTGTAAAGCTGCCGTACCTTCATTACGACGAGACGTTGCTTTAACACAGAGAGCAGACACCGGCCATGACCAAGTGCTGCTGGTACAGAAGGGGCCAACCCGACTGGGACCTACTCCTATAGGGAGCCAGGGATACCGCCCAGCCCTATCCGCAATCGGTTTGCCTTGCACCGTGAAAAAACAACAATTAGATTCTATTTCCTATTCCTTTTTTTGGTCACACTACAAATATATCCGTAATTCATGCTCTATGTGATTTGGGCTGTAGATTTGGGAAATACGCCATCCAAGTATAGAAATACTGTTGAAGTGACATGCTCTTGCTGTGTGTGTGTGTGTGTGTGTGTGTGTGTGTGTGTGTGTGTGTGTGTGTGTGTGTGTGTGTGTGTGTGTGTGTGTGTGTGTGTGTGTGTGTGTGTGTGTGTGTGTGTGTGTGTGTGTGTGTGTGTTCCCCCATGAATCTGTCCAGCCAGCGAGTTGTTACCAATGTAATCAATGGGACAGCAGCATTTCCACCGCCGCAGGCTTGCGTGGTTATCCATATTCACACGGCGCTGATTCAAACAGCGTGGATATGTATATCCATAACAGTGGTACCTAACCCATAGCATGCTGCAAGGTGGAGTCCATGGTGTTTCTCCATCAGCCCCTACATGCCGTACTGTTATCTTCTTAATAGTCATATTCATATTTTTGGCTTTGCCTCAACACTGCCCTGCCTTGACCCACTGGCCCTGCAATTTCCTTAAGGATTAATGAAGTGGTATCTACTGTTATCATCACTCATCACTCAATGAGGATGTCTATCGTGTCTTTCGACACATCTGAACCCCGTTTTAAACGCATCGCTCTACCCTCACATGGCAAACATTGCTGTATAACCGCACCAGGGCATTGAACTCGCAACCTGTGTGTTTATGAACCATTCCCGGTAGCCGTCTGCCTTCCGCGGGCCAACAGGAGAGGGTCAGGGATGGTAGAGTGTAGCTATGCTGTGGAAGTCTGGAGCCGGGGAAGAGTTTCATGTTTCAGGAGTGCATTATCGTCTCTCTCTCCGTCTCCCGGCGGGTGGTGGGGGGTGAGGGGTGTGAGGGTGAGGGGTGTGAGGGTGGGGGGAGGTCAATCTCTGGTAAGTCCTGTCAACTCTGGCTCACTCCGGGGCTTTGCAATAGAGGGGTAATAACCTGTATGGGCGAGCAAGCCAGGCCCTAACGCTTTCTTCCCCCTGCCTGCCTCTCACTTACCACCCGGTCATATATATCCTGTGTGTGTGCGTGTGCGTGTGTGCGTGTGCGTGTGCGTGTGCGTGTGTGTGTGTGTGTGTGCGTGTGTGTGTGTGTGTGTGTGTGTGTGTGTGTGTGTGTGTTGTGTGTCTGTGTGTCTGTGTGTCTGTGTGTGTATTGCTATATCTTTGTATTAATGTATTTCCATCGACAGAGCAGGTATCATAGAAAAACAGTAAGAGCCCTGTCAGTTCTGAGTACGCACAAATCCAATCGCACTTTGGGCTGTCCTCTGCTAGCCGCGTAGCCACTCCCATTCCATCCTGGCCCATCCCACCCTGGCCCCTCCCACCCTGGTCCATTCCACCCTGGCCCCTCCCACCCTGGCTACTTCCACCCTGGTCCATGCCACCTTGGCCCCTCCCATCCTGGCCTGTCACACCCTGGCCCCTCCCACCCTGGTACATTGCACCCTGGCCCCTCCCACCGTGGCTACTTCCACCCTGGTCCATGCCACATTGGCCCCTCCCATCCTGGCCTGTCACACCCTGGCCCCTCCTACCCTGGTCCATGCCACCATGGCCCCTCCCACCCTGGCCTGTCACACCCTGGCCCCTCCCACCCTGGCCAAAGCTAATTAGCATGTTTGAGGCTTGAGGAGGGAGCGGTTTCTTTGTGTGTGGGGGGGGGGAGAGGAGGGGGCAAGGGCTGCATGTGTATGAATGTGACTGTGGAGAAGGGAGTGTCTGCCTTGGTTTTTGTGTGTGTGTGTCAATGGGAGTGCATGTGTGTGTAGGAGTGCATATCTGTGTGTGTAGATGGGAATGTGTGTGTGACTTTGTAGATGGCAATGTGCACATGTGTTGTGTGTATTTGTGCGTGTAGATGGGATTGTGCATGTCTATAGATGTAGATTGGAGTGTTTGTGTGTGTGTGTGTGTGTGTGTGTGTGTGTGTGTGTGTGTGTGTGTGTGTGTGTGTGTGTGTGTGTGTGTGTGTGTGTGTGTGTGTGTGTGTGTGTGCGTACTTCTCCCGACACCATATGTTAACCAAAGCGGCTCTCTGCTAGTTAATAGCAGCAGGTGATGAGCCCCAACTGCTACATTTTGCATTTTGATAGACATTCATTTTTCCTCTAGACACATCATTTTTTCTCTATTTTCTATCCCGTCCCCCTCCTGCAAGTTAAAGTGCTTTTTATCCAGAAAACAACGCAACTCACCTGTCTAATGTAGTTTTTTACCAGCCAGTTTTTGTCCTTACAAGTTGTCTTTGCCATATGATCCAAAGGCCAAATGCTTGTACCTCTGTGGTCGGGTTTTACTTGTGTCCTGCAATACCTAAGTCCCCCGGAACCATAATGAATGTTTTGTGCTGCACCTGTGTTTTTCCTACTGTGAAGAAGGTCTTTAGTGTCATTGTTTAGTCTTGTATCGGTCTGCATTGTTGTGGTTCTTTGTATGCCCCCCTCTTCTCCGAACATAGGTAGGATAAAAAGAGGTACACTGAATGTGAGTGACCTTCAAGAAGTCGCTACTTATGCTCACCAGATGGCATTCATTTCAACTGAGCTTACCATTTTTGGCATTGGACATCTCCATGTTTGGAATCGAGACTGATTATAAATTGATGTGTCAGTTAACAATTGAAGAGATGCCCTAACAGTTCAGCCATTTTACTGCCTGACATTGAATGGAACTGAGTAGCAAGTAGCCCCCTTGCTAGCTAATAGCATGATTTGGCTCCTGATTATGTGTATTGAAATGCACTAGGGTGGTGTGTGTGTGTGTGTGTGTGTGTGTGTGTGTGTGTGTGTGTGTGTGTGTGTGTGTGTGTGTGTGTGTGTGTGTGTGTGTGTGTGTGTGTGTGTGTGTGTGTGTGTGTGTGTGTGTGTGTGCATGCGTCTGCAAATATGTATGTGTGTGTGTGTGTGTGTGTCTCTGTGTGTGTGTGTGCTTGTGCGGACAGGTCTGCATATGTGACGGAGGCTGTGTGAAGGCTTTCTCCTACTATGTGTTTAACCTCTTTGTAGATTTGACTTTGTGTCTGTTTCTCTATGTCGGGGGCCTGTTTGGTTTGGTATGGATGAGGTTTCTATTGATAGGACTCATGTCTGCAGGCTGAAGGGCATCTGAAAATCCCTCAGCATCCCTCATGAACGGGCAGGGAACTAGTTTAAGGGACTGCCTTTAGTCTTTTGTGTGAAAGTATGTGTGTTCTTCGCCTGCATGCGTGTGTTTGCACCCGCGCGCACATGTTTAATCTGGAAAGTTAATCATCGATCTCTGCCATGGAAGTACGCCTGAGAAATACAGATTTTAATGAGTCATCAATTAAAGCTTGGGTAGGCAATTTGAAGAAAGCAGCCAGAGTAAGCTTGATTTTGAAATTATCCGACCGCAAAGACTCTCTCCCCCGTTCCAGCCTCCCTCAAAGGCCACTCCCCCAAAACACGTGATTCAAATTCGCTAGCTTTATCGATAGGTCTCCCTCAACCTTTGGATGAGTGACATCATTCCGGCAGAATGAAATGATTGGACAGGCTGATTACAGGCCTCCGACACTCACAGATACCGGACTTAACATTTGATTTATTGATTAATGTTTAGTATGTTAAGACAACATCGACAAAGAAGCTTCTAAAATAAATCGCCTACTCAACCTACCTCCTCGATCATCCCCTGCTCATCGTGACGTTCGGACCTCCCTGAATCGACACGCAGCCAACGCAGCAAAGACCCCGACAACCATGTTATTAAGGGGCTTTTATATGTGTAGCGGATTAATGATCCCTTAATTGCCCTCCCTTTATGCGATCACGCATATCACAACAGTTGATGGAATACATTCTAATGCATGCTGAGCTCCTTGAAAGACTTCCAGCGATATGTTTTCCCTGTGCTGCAAACGGATGTCAGACCCCTTCGTTGTTCAGCTCTGGCGTTGCTTGGACATGAATGAAAGGTGACGCCATTAGGGTCCTGTAATGTGTGCAGAGGCCCTGGATCCAGGGGAAAGCAGACTTGCTGTGGTTATGGGACGTCCATCGATCTCGATGAACCTGATCAGAGATCTGGTGGGGTTTTTTTTGGTTAGCTGGCTAAATCGTTTTCGTCAGTTTTTTAGTTTTTTACTTCAGACAGCTTGTCTCTTTAATGGACTTAAAACTTTAATCTCAGGCCCTTATTATTGCACCCATGTTTCATTCTGGTGCCCAGGGTTTCACCAAGCATCAAAATCTGTGATATCTGTGTTTATTTATTTATTTTGGTTTTAATGGGATGCTCTTAGGCTGCAGTACTTGGCTGCAGTCTGCGATATTACGACTTAAAATGTGTTGATACACTTTAGGATTTAAAGCCCTGTTGGTCTTGTGCCCGGCATGCTGAGCACATAATCTCTATTGACCTGAGCCTCGTAGGGTGTGAGGAGCCGTTCTCATGCTGCCTTGACACAGGCACACCCACACACACACACACACACACGCACGACACACACACACACACACACACACACACACACACACACACACACACACACACACACACACACACACACACACACACACACACACACACACACACACACACACACACACACACACACACACACACACACATACATGTGCGCATACACGCATGCGCACACATACACACACACGCATACACACTTACACAAATGCGCATACACACACGCGCGCGCACATACACAACCACACACTCTCAGACACGTGCACTCTCACACACGCATGCACGTCATACTCTCACGCACAGGAGTACACACACTCACACGCACACTCACACACTCACACACACACACACACATGTTAACCCATGCACAAGTCCACACACGCATACCACAGCTTGCACACACCTGACTGGCAGGTCAGTGAGTGAATGAGAGCGAGGACAAGGAGCAGAGCCGTGGAAACATTCATCCAGACGCCGCCAAGTCCGGGTGTGCTTGGCCGTGTAGAATAGGGCCAAGATGAATGGCCCCATCTGGGGCCGTATTCCGTGGGGGTCACCCCGGACATGACTGTGTCTGGCTGAGTCTCGTGGGCAAGGCTGCTGTACGCCCGGTTTCCAGTTGACGAAACCAGCACTTTGTGGTTACTGGAATTGGGCGTCATAAGAAATACAACTCCGGCATTGTGCTGTGTGCATCCTGTGGGCCAGTTAACCTCAGAATCTGTTTTGTGCACTAAAGGAAAAGGGTTGCAAAAGGCAACTTAACAAGGATATGAATTTTGCCTTGCGGATAACCTCAACGTAACTTTACTTTGTGTGTGTGTGTGTGTGTGTGTGTGTGTGTGTGTGTGTGTGTGTGTGTGTGTGTGTGTGTGTGTGTGTGTGTGTGTGTGTGTGTGTGTGTGTGTGTGTGTGTGTGTGTGTGTGTTTGTGTGCTTGTGACATTGGTATGAACGCACAATTTACAACATCATATCTGACGATGATGCATTTCATTTCCCATGAGAGCCTAGACACAATAAGTACCACTTTGATCTGAGTTCTGGGTGTGTCCACGCACCCGTTCACGCAGAAGTGGGGATTTATGAGGGCCTTGTGCTTCCAGGTGCAGAATCTCTTAATACTTTGTCTTGTCGCTGGTCCATTTAAGAAAAGCCAATAAAACCCTTCTCATGGCTGTGTGTTGTCAGGACGAGGGGAAGAGATACCATCGCTACTGCAGCCATAGCGGCGGGTCGGGCGTGCTCAAGGTGGAGAGGTAAGGCCATATTTAAGGACGCCACTCCCAGAGTTTACACTCTGAGGACTCAGCAGAAGCCCTTGAAGTGTCATCGCTCGCAGCATTGGTACCACTTCAACACTTCAAATGTCAAACGTGATTATTCTTTTTTGTGGCGCACTCCTTCAATGACCATGCATGCAAAGTCCTCAACTGTGCGGGAAAATCAGTTTAACCTTTTAAGAAATTCCAGAGGATTATTTTTTATAAGTGTTGCCGGCAGAGGATTAGCTCCATACACACGTCGATAATCTATTCCCATCCCTGTCTGGCCCCCCGTATCTCTCGCTACATCTCGCTCTCTGTCTATCGCCATAGAAACCGTTCCCGCAAGAGCGAGGACGAGGGCCCCAACAGCGCTCATTGCCGCGAGCAACAGCAGCACCTGGAGACCAAGGCTGTCGTGTGAGTACCACCTGGGGCCCCACGACACCCCCTCTCAACTCCTCTCAGCCGTCCCCTTTACCTGCAACGTGGGCTTTTGCACTCATGGTGTTTGTGTGGAGACCGTGATCCAATAAGGCCTCTGATTGGGTTTACTTGAGCGGAGGTCAGAGGTCAACCCCTGGTGGGGTCGCCCATCCAACACCATTTAACCCTAACTCGGGCCAGGGCCCAGCATCTCTGGGAGGTGTTGGATGGTGAGGGGACGCCGGCCGTAGCCCCTCCGGGCCTGCGCTGCTCTGGGAGGTGGGAGAGCGGAGGAGATGTAGGGGGGGGGGGGGTGCTGGGTGGGTTTAACCTCATAAGGAGGGGGAGAGGAGTTAAGGGTGCGAGGAGGAGGAGGAGGGGGGGGGGGATGATTCTGAAGAAAAACTGCAGGGTGAGAAACACAACAATGGGAAGGTAACGATTTAGGCCGGGCAGAGGGAAGCAGCCGAGAGGAAGGGAAATGCGGAGGAGGGGAGGAGAGAGGGAACGGGATGGGTTGGAGTGTGCGGCGGTTATGGCTTAATTCAATTTGTTCCATTCGCCACAGCTGTCTCTCTGCTCCACTGCAGGTGAATGTGTTTGTTCATCGGGTAATTGATCCAACTCGCCAGCCTGTCCCCTGAACCTCACTCTAACAGGAAGGGGGGAAATCATGGAGAGGGAGAGAGGGAGAGAGGGAGAGAGGGAGAGAGAGAGAGAGAGAGAGAGAGAGAGAGAGAGAGAGAGAGAGAGAGAGAGAGAGAGAGAGAGAGAGAGGGAGAGAGAGGAGAGAGGAGAGAGAGAAAGAGACGAGAGAGAGAGAGAGAGAGAGAGAGAGAGAGAGAGAGAGAGAGAGAGAGAGAGAGAGGTCCATGAGGAGGGAGGCGTAGGAGAGCAGGTGGTGTGGTCTTGAGAGGTCAACTGAATGTGATGGCAGGTCTTTATGTGCAGCCAGAGGTGAGGGTGTACCGTGTGCACCAGGTGAGAGCAGATGAGAGCGAAGAATGAGTGACAATTAGAGGGTGAAAGGCCTTGGCACAGAGGGGAGGGATATGATTCAGTGAGGAGCAAACAAAATGGGGGGGTTGTGTGTTTATGTGTGTGTGTGTGTGTGTGTGTGTATGTGTGCGTGTGGGTGTTTGTGTGTTGACATAATTAGAATCATCCAGTCTCTTCTAAAATGATTACAACACCAGTTATCAACATCCGTTATCAAACACAATACACTTAAAGAGTTATTGGATCACCAAAACATCATACACATATTTTCTCTTGTAATTCATATAAACCACTCTGTGTAAGTCCCTTCATTATCTATAGAAGTCTTCAGTCTCCTGTCTATACTATAGTCTACAGTGTATAGCTTTTAGCCTATAGTCTGTGGTCTATAGGGTTGGCAATCTTCTCGTCCAATGGCAGCTCAGCGATAGACCATGTGTTCTCCAGGATCCAGCGTGCCTGGCGTGCCAGCCAGAGCCGCAGGGAGAGCTGGCCGGACCAGAACCAGACCCAGACCGGCCTGTGCCAGGAGCAGGACCCCCCAGGAAACCCCGGGCACCCTAAAGACCCCAGTGATGAGCTCTGAGGACTACTCCCTGGTAGGACCCCGAAAATAACTCCCTCTCAACGATGTGTTGGTTGACGTCTTGATTCTGGTTGGCTTATTCCATCTGGCGAGTATTGCCGCAGACGGGTGGACAGACGGATGCACGGACAGACAGGACGAATGATGATGGGAAAGAGGGGGAGACGAGGGAGGGTTTGTTTACCTCCCCCGTCGTCTGGGACGGGCCAGGGGTGAAGGCGGTGGCGTTGGCTGGCGCGGTGCCCAGGTGTGGAATTAACGGCTAATTAACCCAATATCCGCAGTTGCTTGATGGATTAATGGAGTAGCCATGCCCTTGTCCTCTCTTGTACACCCGCCACAAGCACACACAAGCATACGTACACATGCGCGCACACACACATGCACACACACACACACACACACACACACACACACACACACACACACACACACACACACACACACTCACAGTGACACACACACACACACACACTCACAGTGACACACAAACAAGGGGACACGCAGAAACACACACACACAGGGACACACACAGGGACACGTACACACACAAACACACAGAGGGACGCACACAAACACAGACACACAAACACACACACACACACACACACAAACACACACACATCAATACACAGAGAGACCTTGTCTCCTTTTTTACCGGCTTCTTCAAGTCTAACTCACACGTCAATGAGAATTGGAGCAAAAATATACGACTCTAAACAAGGTACGAAGTGTCGGTACCGCGCGGAGAGGTTGTCGCGGGTGTCACCGCGACCGAGAACACACCGCTCCTGTCTGCGGTGCGTGTGCTGATTATCCTCCGAGGTAACACGGTGACTCTGTAGCATTCTTGCTGTGTAGTAATCAGCCTGCGGAGGGCTCCTGCCCACACACTCTGCTGCTGTGTGAGACGGCCGCGTTGTGGGGATGATGTAATGTCTGGCCTCCGATGGGCGGCTAGAAGCAGCTCCTCTTGGTGCTTTGAGGTTTTTGTTGTCTTGTTGTTGTTTTGTGTTGCGTTTCGCCCCAACGCTAGGGAGCGGCCGGGATTCTTCGCTCCTCTTACAGATGGACCTATTGGTGACTGTCTGTGTGTGTCTGTGTGTTTGTGTGCGCGTGTGTTTTTGTGTTTTAGGTACATTTGTCTACTTTGTGTACATTTTTTTGAGACTCTTATCTCTCTCTTGTATTGACATTTTTTTTTAATATCTTACATCAATAAGGCAATACATGCGTCATTTCATTGAATGTATCGTGCAATAAAAAAATGCCACATCACACCTTTACCCAACCAATCCAGAGCCCCCCCATGTTAACTGCATGCACATGACATGATTCCATTAATGAAGGCCCACTTTAACAAGCCCTTTTTTATAAACAAATCAGGGAATCGGTCAAGAACCACCTTGATGCTTAGCTGATACGGTGCCTAAACTTCTTCAATCTAAACTTCTTCAAAACTGATATCCGTCCAAACCAAATTAATATTTAATGCCATCCAATGATCTTAAATCCTTCTCCCCAACCAGGTCGCCCTGAGCAATGATTACCTGATCTACTTCAAGAATCACTCTGATAATGATGTTCCTATTCACCCAAACCAAGCTCTAGCTGTCGAACAAGGATTGGGTTTTGGTTGTGCGATGTTTATCCAGACAAACCGCAGGGTTCTTAACCGGTACTGTTCTTCCCATTTGTGTACGACAGCCTCCCAGGATGAAGGGGACAATGGTTCCTTCTCAATCCTAGACTCATATTTCTTTGTAATTAAAGAAAGAGGCTGCAGCTTGGGGATTTAGAGAAGACTTAGCCTCCAAATCCATCCACTCTTATCGCTCTCTCTGCATCTCTCTCTCTCTTTCTTGCTCACACTTTCGCTCACATTTGCTCTCTCCACAACCCTCCATATTTTCCATTTCTCTGCATCTCTCCCTTTCTCTCGCCCTTTTTGCATTTCTCCATTTGCATCTCCCCCCATCTCTCTCTCTCTCTCTCTCTCTCTCTCTCTCTCTCTCTCTCTCTCTCTCTCTCTCTCTCTCTCTCTCTCTCTCTCTCTCTCTCTCTCTCTCTCTCTCTCTCTCTCTCTCTCTCTCTCTCTCTCTCTCTCTCCCTGCATCTCTCTACCTTTACTTTTACTCTAAATTATGGCCATCCATCAGGTGTAGCATGCTGTGTTGTGTTCATCTGAATGTGTATGTAGCATGTGGTAGCGGGAGGTATATGTATATTTAAACTGTAGGTGTATATATACACATGTGCGTATGCATGTGTATTTTAGTGCTGCTGGGGGACTTAGGGACCTTGCCACCAGTCTATGGGGAAGGTTCACGCATACTTCATGCATATTTCATACGCCTGTTATAGCGTGATAGTGATGATGCACACACACACACACATATACACACACACACACACATACACACACAAGCCGATCTCTAGCTTTTGAGATGGACACTTGAAATGTAGTGAATACGCAATACATCGTATTGTGAGAGCTTCCGGTGTCTTTTAGGTGTAATTCATCTTCCATCTATCCCCTTCCTCATTGGTCCACACACGCGTAATACGACATGCGTGCACCTGACACACGACTCACCGCCTGGGCCGGTCTGTGTCAAGGTTGCTCTGGGCCTGTATGGTGTGTTTTATAACAGGTGGCCCAGTGACAGCTCTTTCCTCCCAATGCGCGTGTGTTATTTATACATCACACGGCAGGTCCAGGCCAGCGTGGCTGTGGGTGGCTGTGGCCTGCTGATAGTAAATCAATAGGTCCGTATACTGCTACTGTGCTCCGCTGTTGACCTTTCTGGCTTTTCGGATTCGTTTCAACACATTTGCGTGCACGCACGTGAGCACGTACATACGCATGCACACAAACGTAGACACACACACACACACACACGCATATGCACACGCACTTACACAAACAGGTATACATACAGTTGCGCACACACACTCACAGTCACTCACACACACTCAAACTCGCATATATGAGCACACAGACAGATATGCAAACACGAGCACATACGCGCACACATGCACACACAGGTATACACACATGTGCACACACACACACACACATGAGCACACACACCTAGATGAAGGCATTCATCACCGGCCCTTCAGAGACACAGCGGCATGTGCGCATGTCTGTCGTATTCTTTCCTCCATCATGGATGACGGAGGCAGCTACGATCATCATAACCTATCGGAGGAGGATGAGGAAGAGGAGGTGACGGCCATGAAACATTTAATCATTTACAAAGTGCCCCCCATTCAAGTTAGCGGGTGGGCTGCTGCGGGGGTCGGGGGCAGGGGAGGGGAGTTGATGTTAGATCTGGCCTGACCTTCTCCACGGCTAACGGGTTTATCTCCACACAGAGGAGGGATGTTGCTAAAGTGTGAGATAGGACAGAAGCGCACAGGTCAGGATCCAGACGTCTCTCACATCAAACCTGTGCAACCTTTAGGATTCTACCCGGAATAAATCCCATCTGCTATCCCCCACTGCTTATTCTGCAGAATAAAATTCACAGCTGGGGATGTGGCACATAGGATTGTTGATATGGAGCCCCGGTTGTCTGGGCGTCATGAAGTGCGTTCTTGTGTCTGTTTGTGCATCGGTAACTGGGTTTGTTTCCCCTAGTCTCATCTGTGATCCATCTGACTCTGGGCAACATGCGTTTTTTTGTTGTTGAGTTTTCCCGAAGACCGATGACGAGGTAAAGTGTTGAGGTATGCGTTCCCGCGGCGTGCCAGGGTGAACGCTGTCTCGTCCCTCCGAGCCCCGGCTAGGGCTTCCACTACGCCTCCGTCGCCACCTACATGCTCTCTCTATCTCTGTCTCTGTACCTCTCTTTCTGTCTCTCTCTGTCTCCCTCTCCCTGTCTCTCACCCTCTGTCTCCCTCTGTCTCGGTCCCTCTTTCTCTGTCTTTCTGACTCCCTCTGTCTCTGTCCCCGTCTCGCGGTCTTTCTCTCTCTCTCACTCGCACTTGCGCTCTCTCTCTCTCTCTCTCTCTCTCTCTCTCTCTCTCTCTCTCTCTCTCTCTCTCTCTCTCTCTCTCTCTCTTCTCTCTCTCTCTTCCTCTCTCTCTCTTCTCTCTCTCTCTCTCTCTCTCTCTCTCTCTCTCTCTCTCTCTCTCACGTGCACTCTGAGACAGAAACCTGTTTACACTCCAAGGGCTCCAGTATTTCTAGTGCAGCAATGAAATTTGTCGACAGCATAACCTGCAGCCAGAACAATTCTCTCTTAGTGCGTCATAGGCCCTGCCTCCCAATACAACGCAGGCTTTAATTAAATTTACACTCTCAAATCAAAAATAATCTGTTTTAGAAGTCAAACCCTTGTGTTCTGTGACTTGTCCTTCCATCATGTGCTGAGCAACATTAGAGTAAGCTTCCTAACAGTATCAGGGGATGCATGTAACATGTGGGATGCTATTTTCGATTGGTATTGGCTTCTGACGTGGTTAAACACGGACATCTCAATATGATTAATGTATTTTTAATTGGTTGATAACACTGTTAACGGACGGATGAGGAGACACACTTCACACAGACTCGTTCAAGGGCATGTTCACATAAATACACACACACAAACACACACACACACGCACACACCCCATCCCCCTGGCTCTGCAGGCAGATGCTATCGTATCTGCTGTATCCTTGGGGTCACTCAGAGCCTTATGCTGATACGAGTATACATCTCTGCCTTTGACATCGAAATAATTTAATAGATGTCACATTTGTCTATTAGCTGTTTTTTTTACTGTCAATGTGAGTGCCAGGCAGATCTGCCTCCCTGACACTCGTATCGCTGTCCTTTCAGTGACACATAGCTCTGTGATCAAAAATAAAAGGGATCGAAATCAGATGAGCACACGCACACAACAACACAAATTTACAAAGAGTACCACAACCAACCGCCACTTTAAACTAGAAAAGCAGTGTGTGTGTGTGTGTGTGTGTGTGTGTGTGTGTGTGTGTGTGTGTGTGTGTGTGTGTGTGTGTGTGTGTGTGTGTGTGTGTGTGTGTGTGTGTGTGTGTGTGTGTGTGTGTGTTTGTGTACACAGAGGAAGCCGTGCACAAACAGTCACACACACACACACACATCCATAAAGAAATGGCCCAAATTTGTCATTGATTTTGTGAGGCCCATTGGGATGGTAAGCTGGAGATTTATTGTGATCATATGCTAGTGAAGGGATAGGAGGAGCCGGGAGGGAAGATGTTGTCTTCAGGAGATGAGAGGCACTATATTGATGGATTGGAGGGTGGGTGGGTGAAAGAAAGAGGTCACAGAACTGGGAAATAATATAGAGGAGAACCCAGCATTATAGTGTGTGTGTGTGTGTGTGTGTGTGTGTGTGTGTGTGTGTGTGTGTGTGTGTGTGTGTGTGTGTGTGTGTGTGTGTGTGTGTGTGTGTGTGTGTGTGTGTGTGTGTGTGTGTGTGTCCCGCTGCTTCAGTTCTTCTCAATCACTGACCTGTCCAACATGCACTGTAAGATTTATGTAGACTATTATATATGTGGACTAACACGGTACTCTCTCTCTCTCCCCCTCTCCCTCTCCCTCTCGCTCTCTCCCTCCCTCTCTCTCTCTCTCTCTCTCTCTCTCTCTCTCTCTCTCTCTCTCTCTCTCTCTCTCTCTCTCTCTCTCTCTCTCTCCCTCTCCCTCTCTCTCTCTCTCTCTCTCTCTCTCTCTCTCTCTCTCTCTCTCTCTCTCTCTCTTATAAACAACTGAACCCCCCCCGGTGACATGAAGAGCATCCTATGACCCTCTGAGATCGATGAGACGTGTTAGGTGACAGATGAAGAGGGGAGGAGATGTAATGGATCAGATCACCAGAATATGGGCCAGGTTAAAGATGCAGAGAACGAGTGGGATGAGGCGGGTCAAAGATGAGGATAATGAGGTTGATAGGGCAGGTCGAAGATAATGAGATTGATAGGACAAGTAGATGATGATGATAATGTCATTTACATTCAGGGCATTTAGCAGACGCTTTTAACCAAAGCGACTTACATCAGTTAATACACACATTGACACACCGACGGCAGAGTCAACCATGCAAGACGACCGCCAGCTCGTCAGGAGCAGTTAGGGTTAAGTGTCTTGCTCAGGGACACATCAACACTCAACTAGGAGGACCTGGAGATCGAACTAGCAACCTTTCGGTTACAGGACAACTGCTCTACCTCCTGAGCTAAGCCGACCCCAGTGAGGTCGTAGGGGACCTCACTGGGGTCGGCTTAGCTCAGGAGGTAGAGCAGTTGTAGAAGTAAGGGACAATGCCCGACGAGGTGTCCATTATCATAAATTAATGGACGACGCGGAGGCGTGAACCGTCCGACGCGAAGCGGAGGACGGTTGCTTCCGCGAAGTCCATTAATTTATGATAATCGGACACCTCGAAGGGCATTATCCCGCTTATACCATGGTCACTTACGAGAAAAATACATATTAAATCATTCACTTATGATTTAATGTTGTTTTTACCATTAAAATCGTAAGTTTTTCACAAGAAGCGGCTGAGCGGACTATTTAACATCTCCTGTCCGCAGGCGTTGCCATGGACATCAGGCATGTTGGTATGAAATCGCTCATGTTTTTTGTCAACTGTATTGCCGTTGTGATAAATAAACTGTGAAATAACGTATGTTCTGTGACTCTGTTGCCACGGTTACCAAAGCGTTTGAGCCAGCGCAGTCATTTAGAACTGTCATCAGGCAATTTGATCTTCATAGGTGTCCATTATCACTTTTTAATGGACACCCAGCAGCCAATCAGAATCGAGTATTCACCCAGACCATGGTATAAGATAATGATAATGAGGTTGATAGGCCAGGTAGAGGATAATGATAATGTGCCTAATCAAACAGTTAGAAGATATCGATAAAGAAACGACAGGAACTTGAGGACATTAAGGAGAACGGGACAGGTTA
>OLKM01001591.1:30000-37500 GCA_900291075.1 Melanogrammus aeglefinus
CTTTGAAGTCGTGTCTCTGTCTAAACTCGGCCTGGGTAGCTCTGAGCCAGCTCTAAACGTACTCTGAGCGTGATTCCATGGATGTGATTGTATCAGAGAACAGATGAGGTGCGTCTTTGCGTGTGCGCGGGAGCACACCGTGCCGCTGGCACGGCCTCACACACTGCGCTCGCATTGCACAGCTTTTTCACATTGACGCATCGTGTATTTGCTCACATTTTCTTCATACCATCGCCATGGTAACGGTGAACTCTCTCGGGGTGTCGCTCTGCAGCCTTCCAATCAAATTTGCAAATAAATGAAAACAAACAGCTAATTCCAACAGTGGACCAAACCCCAAAAACGTGTGTTTGGGTCTGTTTGTGTGTTTGTGTGTGTGTGTGTGTGTGCGTGTGTGTGTGCATGTGTGTGCGTGCTTGTGCGTGTTTGTGCACCTGTTTGTGCTTACTTACCACCAGAAGTGTATCCAGAGTCGTTGTAGCGTTAACCTAGTGATGTAACGTTCCATCCCCCGTTACACCAGGGACCCTGAGCTTAAGATTTGCGGTTGATTATAAATACAGAGTTTAAAGAAGTATGAACATCGCACTGTTGCATATCTGCTGACCTTTAGATATTTCTACAAGCCTGGGCGTCTGACATTAATCAGGCCCAGGCTGTCCTCTCTAGCCGTTGACCATAGGCTGTCAGTATAACGGCCGGTCAGTGGTTGGAGCCGGGACGTCCGCTAAACGGTTTGCCACCTTGGCCGTGAGCTGTTACAGCTCTCTGATTCACCTCACTTTGAACTGAGACTTACAACTCTCGAGGCCCAGTCTGGAGGTTGGCCCTGAGGTGGAGTGGCGGTCTGGGCATGCACCTGTGTTTGTTTGTGTGTGCGTGTGTGTGTATGTGTGTGTGCTTGTACGTCTATGTGCGTATGCCTTGGTGTGTGTGTGTCTATCTATGTGTTTGTGTGCCTGTGAGTTCTCGTCTTTGTGTGTGTGTCTGTGTGTGTGAGTGTGCATCTGTGTGCATGTCCACATTTGCGTCTATGTGTGTGTGTGTGTGTGTGGGGGTGGGGGTGTGTGTGTGTGTGTGTGTGTGTGTGTGTGTGTGTGTGTGTGTGTGTGTGTGTGTGTGTGTGTGTGTGTGTGTGTGTGTGTGTGTGTGTGTGTGTGTGTGTGTGTGTGTGTGTGTGTGTGTGCGTGCGTGTGCGTCTATGTGTGCCTTTGTGCGCCTTTGTGCGAGGAGCTGCATCCCGGTCCTGGACTTGTTCTCCACAGAGAGTCTCACTAAGCCCCTTACGACGAGTCCTTCACAAGCCTTTGAGCCTCTGCTGCGTTAACGGCGACAGTGTGCGTTCACTCGTATCATTCCTCTTCCCCACGCCGAGAAGATCCTCTTTCCTGCGACGGAAAATGAGCAGATAATGAGAATTATAGCCATAAACGGATACATATGATAGGCAGTGTGCGGGCGGGGAGAGAACAGAGGTAGAGAGTTTAGAAGGGAGAGAAGTCATAACGGCGGAATCTCATTCGATTTTTATACTAACCCAACTTTATTGGAACTGTAAATGTGGACAGTGGTAGTGATTGTTCAGGGTTGTTCAGGGTTGAGTCAAATCGCATCTGTGTGGATCGGTGAATTGTTGTGTTCCAACATCCAACTATAGCTTGACTTACATTGGCATATATATTTAAAAATACATATTGTGTAAGTAGGCCTGCTGTCTCTTCTTGTTACAGGGAATCGGTGTCTAACCAGCAATATCAGGCTTCAAAACAATAGGATTGTACTTGCAATAATCTTAATATAATAATAATAATAATAATAATATTAAAAAGTATAACTTCTATTATCTGATCGGCCTGCAAAAAAGAAACCCAAAACTTAAACTCAACTTTAAAACAAATGAAAAAAGGTAAATCAAACATGAACTGTGTGTGAGTATTAAAGGGCAAGTACTTTATAATTCTGTAGGGAACGTTGGATAGAAGCGTTTTACGGCAGTTTTACTGCGGTATTTTTACTAAAGTAGGCTACCATTGTTCTTAAAGAGCAAATGGAAAGCTGCCACAGAGCTGCCCTGTGTCGGTCCATCTAATCCCTCAAAACTCCCTCCGTCGTTACATTTAGGCCTATACTTATTTCATATATTCTTCGACAAAACATCTGGTCATAACTGCACCTCACACCATAGGCGATGTTGAATTTCTTTCATTAAATCCCTGCTTTTAT
Organism: Melanogrammus aeglefinus; assembly: GCA_900291075.1. Classification (NCBI taxonomy): domain Eukaryota; kingdom Metazoa; phylum Chordata; class Actinopteri; order Gadiformes; family Gadidae; genus Melanogrammus; species Melanogrammus aeglefinus. The sequence continues at coordinate 32,224 of OLKM01001591.1, forward strand.
TAAGAAAATGATTCATAAAATGGTGGGATGTATCCTGTTTATGGGTAGCTAAATTCTGTCCTTGAGATCTTTAAAAAAAAAGATAAAACTGAATAATTTCCACTAAAATAAGATAACATCCACCCAATATAATTTGCCTTTTTAATCAAACTAAGAGCATGGTAAAACGGAATAAATATTGTCTTCCATACCTCAATGGAGGTATAATATACAGCAGGTATACTATACATACTATACTGTATAGTGCATGCTAATGTAATTATATATATAATATATATATATATATAATATATATATATATATAATATATATAATATATTATATATATATATATATATATATATAATATATATATATATATATATATATGAATAGGGAAAGGCAGTGAAAGTTGGAAGAGACAGGAGGGAAACTACAGCTTTACTGTATGTGAAAATACTGCAATACACAATTTTCTCTCTCTCTCTTCTCTCTCTCTCTCTCTCAATCTCACTTCTCTCTCTCTCTCTCTCTCTCTCTCTCTCTCTCTCTCTCTCTCTCTCTCTCTCTCTCTCTCTCTCTCTCAGATTGTGAGTTGTTAATTGCTCTGTCCCCATGATCCCCACATCGAATTCCTACATTTATACTCTTTTCAAAGCTTACTCAATTAAATATGTACTATGGAGAGTATTTTTGTCCAAAACGCAATATCCGGTAGTTTATATTAACAGCACTCCATTTAGGCACATTATCAAAGGCTTTCAAAGCCTCCGTGTATGTGTGGTTAAGGTTTCTACCCTCCCATTCAAACGATCTCCTTTTCAGTGGCCGTATGGTTACCTTTAAGAGCCCTGTACCAAGAGGCCCCCTCCCTTCTCCTCCCAGCTCCTCCCTTCTCCTCCCTTCTCCTCCCTTCTCCTCCCTTCTCCTCCCAGCTCCTCCCTTCTCCTCCCTTCTCCTCCCAGCTCCTCCCGGCTCCTCCCGGCTCCTCCTCCCTGCTTCTCCCTCCTCCTCTTCCCTGCTCCTCCTCCCTGCTCCTAACTACTCCCTCCCTGCCCCTCCCTGCTCCTCGAGATCCTCCTCCCCGCTCCTCTTGTTCCTCCCGTCTCCCTGCTCCTTTATGAGGTTCCTAAATCAACAGGAGGTCACTCTGGATAAAAGGGCTCTGCTATATCAACCGATATGAACAGTAACTGATTACTCCTTGCGGAAGGCGGACTGCACCATGGTGGGCATCAGCGGGGGGGTGATTGGTCAGGAAACCCTTTCCTCTCAAGTCCTCGGCGTGACAGCGGCTGGGGTTCTCTGCGTTCTGTGAGGTTAAGCAGAACTAGAACAAGCCGGGGATCCATTTAAACCATATTGTGTAAAAAGTTCTCAGAAGCTGGTAAGTTCTTTAAGAGCCCATTTTCCTGTTCCATTTCCCCTGTAAAGTGGGTCGCCCAGCGGGCGGAACCACAGCACACACAGGAAACATTGATTTTTGTCGGCCTTGGACCGCCTTTAATATAAAGCCATTCTGGAGGAGGAGAATTGATGTTGCTGAGCGGCACTCTCAAGATATTGAGTATTTGCAGACTTCCATTCAGAAACTAATATTTCACATTTCTCAAGAGTTCTTGCGAGGACATGTCCCATGTGTAATACCCTTTAATGCTCTTTTTCGCCATACCGGCCCTCATTTCACCCTCGAAATTGCTGTAAGAACTAGATTCTTGCTTTTTGGCTTCAAACCTCGACCTACAATCCATGGAAAGTTATTAAATATGATATGGCGCCTGATACACCTTCTGTTGTTTTTGCAAGGTCGTCCACCACCCCACGGACTTACATGGTTGCAAAATACTGGCAGTTGGACAAGGGGAGCAGACTTGTGGTTTGATAATGTGTATGAAGTTTGAATATTAATGTTGTCCTGTCCACAACAACAGCAGTGATAATTACCTCCTCATTAACCTACAAGGTGTGTGTGTGTGTGTGTGTGTGTGTGTGTGTGTGCGTGTGCGTGTGCGTGTGCGTGTGCGTGTGCGTGTGCGTGTGCGTGTGCGGGTGCGGGTGTGGGTGTGGGCGTGGGCGTGTTTGTGGGTGTCTGGGTGTTGGTGTGAGCTTGTGTGTGTGGGCGTGTGTGTGTGTGTGTGTGTGTGTGTGTGTGTGTGTGTGTGTGTGTGTGTGTGTGTGTGTGTGTGTGTGTGTGTGTGTGAGTGTGAGCATGTGTCGTGTGTGTGAGCATGTGTGCAATATCCTATGTTCCACAGTCTATTTACATTCTTTAGTGCTCGAGTCAGCAGTGAGCATTCTGGGTCAGTGGGACTTCTCTTCCTCGTTTGAAGTGCATTTGACGCAATAAAATTCCCCTGACACAATAAAAGTCCCCTGACACAATAAAAGTCCCCTGTGGAGTCATTGGATATAAAAAATCCTGCTATCCATAATACTATCGTCTAATAAGTAATAGCTACATATATTTTTCAGTTACAACACACCAAAAAATGCAAGCAGATTAGTTTATGTCATATTAATGCCAACTTAGTTATTTCCGTAATTTACTTGTGAATCACTCTCTTGCAGTCTTCAGTACTAAATGCTCTGTTAGGTAACATTATTCAAAGCCTCAGAAGAAAGGTCCATCCCATCTCTGGTCTAGTCATCACTTTCCTGGGGAGATATTACAAGATAGAGTAACAATTTTAGCACAGAGTGTTCTGACAAGGACATGGTCGTATCAGCATAAAGAAACATCTGACAGACAGAAAGCCTCAAAATGAGCTCAAAGCGTCCTCAATGGAAAAAAGCAGCACGGCTCACAGACAGCCTTCATACTCTCTTCCACACTATTGTCCTATTCCTCATCTGGCTTCACATATGCATTTGCAAAAGTCAAAGAAAAGGCCAGAGCAAAATGCAAAAAAAAATACCATTACAACTGGGCAAACAATTTTAATTGCAACACAACACAGTCTGGCCGACTCTAACCCCGCACGGAGAGAGTCGCCCTGGTGAGCTGGGCGGGGGGGGGAGTGGGTCGTATCAGACACAGGCACGTCGGGTGGCTGTAGCGGCGCATGATGAGATGCTGTGATGGCTATATTTAGCTGCTCGGCTCCCAGAAGACGCTCTGAGCACACGGGCTCCCGGAACACTGTTCTGGAGAGAGACCGCCAATCTGGGAACGTTTATAGACACTGTGGCTCTGCCGCAGACTCGGGCTCACACGCTTTTTCATCTTTCATTCTGGAGGAATACATTCAACTGTCTGTCCTCTCGCTTTGGTTTGCAAATTACTTTTACACAACTCCACCCAAAGCAGTGCCGGCGTGAAGGCAGAGCTGGCTGCCTTACTTTTCCCCCCACCCACCTCCTTGTTCCCTTTATTTTGTTTGCGGTGCTGTGCTGTTCTCCCGTCCTCACGGTTCCCCCCCCCCTCTGCGTGGCTCGGGCAGGGAGTGGCAGGGGAGAACGGGGGTGCTGGTGTGTGCATGAGACCCTGTGTGATGTTGCCTATGATCCCTGGGTGTGTTTGAACCGTGCATTGCATGCACACGTCGTTCCAGATCATCAGTCGATCTCTGCCCTGCCCAAGGCTCTCCGTCGCTCTCTCTTCTTCCCTAACACGTACAGATGTACTTTGAGCGAGAGAGCGGGGGAGACAGACAGAGATATGTATATAAAGAGAGAGCAAGAGAGATGGAAGCGTTGCAAACACCCTATAGCCATTGATACGATGCATAGAGACTTGCATAGTAAACACACATGCATAGAAAAACAGATGCTGACACCCAGCTTACAGATGTACGTAAAAAGGGAAATTTAACATTGTGACCCAGCGCACACTACCATGCACATATATGTTCAGGCACAGTGAGCCACACACGCTCACACACAGCATGACATCAGTATAATGTGCAGCCGCTAACGCAGGGCGTTTTGCTCTGCATTATAGATGAGGGGGCTGTGAACAGTTTGTTTGCTTTCTAAATTAGGATTTTCTCTCTCTCTCTCTCTCTCTCTCTCTCTCTCTCTCTCTCTCTCTCTCTCTCTCTCTCTCTCTCTCTCTCTCTCTCTCTCTCTCTCTCTCTCTCTCTCTCTCTTTCTCTCTGTCCCTTCTAGCTCTCACCATTGTTGCGTCGCTCTCTCTCTCTCTCTCTCTCTCTCTCTCTCTCTCTCTCTCTCTATCTTCTCCCTTGCTGCACTTCCTCTTACTGCCAGCTCGCTCTCTCCGTCTCTCTCTCTCTCTCTCTCTCTCTCTCTCTCTCTCTCTCTCTCTCTCTCTCTCTCTCTCTCTCTCTCTCTCTCCTCTGATGGTGAGATATGGGAGTTCATTTCACTCCTGCAATAGCCAAGGCGTGTGTGTGTGTGTGTGTGTGTGTGTGTGTGTGTGTGTGTGTGTGTGTGTGTGTGTGTGTGTGTGTGTGTGTGTGTGTGTGTGTGTGTGTGTGTGTGTGTGTGTGTGATAGTGAATGTGCTTGTGTGTGTGTGTTGGCGCAGCACGTGCAAACAAGTCTATGGCTCCACGCTGAGTTTGTGTGAGGAGCCCTCATCTTTAATGCATGCTGCCCTCTGTGTTAGGCTGCAACACCCTTAAAGCCATAGGCTACCATGCTGGTTCCATCTGCAGAGCTAACAGACCCACACACGCACACGTACACACCATATAGTTCAATATCGGCAGTCTTAAATCCATAGATTTTCTGCTGTTACACCCTCCATCCCTCTCTTGCTTGCTCTCGCTCTCTCTTGCTTACTCTCTCAAAATGTTGGTCTATCCTACTATATTTGAACCCCCCTCTGGTCCTCACTTCTGGCTTTTTTTAACTGAAACATTTTTGGTACATCCCCTATCCCTTGTTGCTCATTCTCTCTCTCTCTCTCGCTCTCTCTCCCCCTCTTGCTCTCGCTCTCTCTCTCTCTCTCTCTCTCTCTCTCTCTCTCTCTCTCTCTCTCCCTCTCTCTCTCTCTCCCCTATCTCCTCCTCCTTTCGCCCTATCTCCTCCTCCTTTCGCACGCAAAGCTTCAGCCTGTGCTGATGGCTTGGCAATAGAGCTGCAATATTTGTATTATTTTACCTTATTCAGACATATGGTAAATAAAAGTGCACACACAAACTCGATAGTATACGTGACTGCGCACAGACAAACACACAAACTATGGGGGGCCGTTAAACACACATACACACACACACGCACACGCACACACTATGCAGAGAAGATTGAACAGATGAATGGGATAGATAAATGGACGGATGGTTAGGAAGTGCAATTGTGTCTTCTGCACAGCTGCAGAGCCTGCACCCTCCTGGTC
>OLKM01001591.1:40000-50672 GCA_900291075.1 Melanogrammus aeglefinus
TCTCTCTCCCTCTCTCTCTCTCTCTCTCTCTCTCTCTCTCTCTCTCTCTCTCTCTCTCTCTCTCTCTCTCTCTCTCTCTCTCTCTCTCTCTCTCTCTCTCTCTCTCTCCAAATATCTCCCTCTCCCTCCCCCACCTCTCCTGCTCTCTGCCACATCCCCCATCACCAGCCCAGGCGTCCCGGTACGCTGATTGACATTCTGTACTCAAACCGGCTGTGACTCACCCCGTCTCATCACTGCACCTCCTCACTCCTCCACAGCCTTGGTCCGATAGGTCACCAGGGCCCAGCCCCCTAGCTCCAGCACCGCCCCCCTGAGCCTAGCCCCCAGCCCCCCTGCCCCACCAGCCGGGCCCCTTCCCCACCTATAGCCCCCCAGCTCCCCACCAGCTACCCCCCTGCCCCCCTAGCCTCCCTGCCCTCTGCTGCATCAGCCAGCTGTTCCCTTTGCCCTCTCGCACCAACCCCCCTGGGCTGTTGGCACGGAGCAAACTTGAATGCAAGCGATGTGGAGACATCGGCCCCGTCCACGTGGAGCCGAAACGGGCGAAAACGAATCCGGTTTTCGTTTTATGCGGTTCAGGAATATCGCCGTAAAGACGGATTCATTGCAAAACCGCGTCGAGCTGTAGAAACGCTGTAGTAAATATTCAAGGCGCTTGTTCTCTACAGAAAAAAGTGGCGCGCATACAGCCTGCGCGCATCAGCCTGCGCGCTGTATACAAACATTCAGTCACGAGGAGATTCAACGATTAAATTGAGCAGAAATACTTTTTAATGTAGAGTTAGTAATTAAGTTTAAAGCTACAAAAAGAATACAAAAAAATAAATAATAATAAAATTCAACGCAACTCTGACGTCCCCCAGCTGGTTTGGGGGCTAATGACGTCATCGATTGCGTTTCAGGCGTCGGATCCATCCTACCACGAAACCGCAAATTGTCCGGATAGATTTGAAACCACCCTCTGACAGGATGGCCGAAAGACTTATGCGGCTTCACCAAAAAATCTGCTCCGTGTGGACGGGGCCATAGTTTAGCTTTGTGTGTGTTTCTGTGTGTGTGTGTGTGCGTGTGTGTGTGTTTGTGTGTGTCTGTGTGTGTAGGTGGGGTGAGACATGAAGGAGTTAAAGCCGATGATGAGGATTTTGAGGGAATGAAGGAATTTGAGTGTGAAATGCGCGGAGACAGGTTGGTAGGCTGCCCTGATCGGGGAGAGATTGTGTAGGCAGCGCTGTTCTGATGAGCTTTTAATTAGGTTGATCCAATTTAGACAGGCCGCCCACTCTAGCTCGCAACCCCGTCCCCACACCGCCCGCTCCAACGCACTGCTCATTCCCCCGCTTCACTCATCCCTTCACAGTTCAGTATCGCGAATGTTGCAAACAAGTGCAGACAAAACGCACAACACACCACCACACACACACACACACCCACACACACACACAGATACACACACTAACACACAGTTACACATAACACACAGATGAACTCTACCGACCTAACACATTAGCACACACTGACAAGACATTAGTTCACACTCATCGCCACGCACATAACAGACACGACACACTTCATGCACACCTGCACATAAACAAACACACACACACACACACACACATACACGACACACACACACTCACACACCCTTTCATTCTCACTCGCACATCACACACACACACACACACACACACACACACACACACACACACACACACACACACACACACACACACACACACACACACACACACACACACACACACACACACACGCACACACTGTTGACTCTTGATTTCTGAACCTTCTGGACAATGCAGATGAATCAGGATTGTGCACACATTAAAATTGTTCTGACGTGTGTGTTTTTGTAACTGTGTGTGTGTGTGTGTGTGTGTGTCTGTGTGCGTGTCTATGATGTGTAAATGGGCTGAGATTTAAATGCTGCTGGTTAAAAGAGCTCCATATTTAAAACAGGTCACGTTTGCAAGGTCGTGTGTTTGTATGTGTGTGAGTGTGTGTGTGTGGGTGTCGGGTGAGGATGAAGAGGGTGAGGAAGAACAGAGGGGGAGTGGGAAGAAAGAGAGTGAAAGGGGGAGGATATATGCTGACAAAGGCTCTTAGTCCTCTGGCATTTTTTTTTTTCAGTGTTGCTTACCCAACTCCTATGAAAGCCGTAAATATTACCGCATATAAATTAAACGTCATGTTTTAATTATTTCTCTCGCACTTTCTCTCTCTATCTCAATGGATTTCTCTCTTTGTCTATCTTGCTCTACCAATCCACCTCCCGCATCAGTCGCTCTCGCTCTCGCTCTCGCTCTCGCTCTCCGCTCTCTCTCACTCGTGCGCTCTCTCTCTCTCTCTCTCTCTCTCTCTCTCTCTCTCTCTCTCTCTCTCTCTCTCTCTCTCTCTCTCTCTCTCTCTCTCTCTCTCTCTCTCTCTCTCTCTCTCTCTCTCCTCTCTCTCTCTCTCTCTCCCTCCTCTCGTCTCTCTCTCTCCTCTCTCTCTCTCTCTCGTGTGTGTGTGTGTGTGTCTCTCTCTCTCTCTCTCTCGTGTGTGTGTGTCTCTCTCTCTCTCTCTCGTGTGTGTCTGTGTGTCTCTCTCTCGTGTGTGTGTCTCTCTCTCTCTCTCTCTCTCTCTCTCTCTCTCTCTCTCTCTCTCTCTCTCTCTCTCTCCCTCCATCCCTGGCTCATTAATATATCATTTATGTTGCATTTAATTAAGAGAGGCAAGTGACTGCTGGGAGCAGAGTTTTGATGCATTCTGCTTCAGAGGGGAGGGGGGGGGGGGTGGTCTTTTTGAAATACACAGGCTGGCCTTTGCTGTGTCATCAATCTTGTTTAGAGGTGGTGATATATGGCCGTCCTTGTGCTATTTTTTACGTGTGTTTATAATTGGAGTTTTATGTAGATATTCCAGCAACGGTTTAGGAGCCAAACAGCTCCAGGTGTTTCCCTAGCCTCTGCCCCCATCATCTGGCCCCCCATAAGGGCCCTAGTCTCAGCATCACAGCAGGGAGCAGTCCCTGTGCGATGTAAACACAAACGGCCGGGTGTACTTCCCCCTTACTGTACTTAGTAGTCCCCCCTCTGCTCAAAGCACTTCCCAGGTGACAAAACAAGAAAGGACGACTTTAAATCCGGAGTTAAACGGAGGATAAAAGAGTTTTCTCCCAAGCGATGTCATAAATAAGCACGGCAACGTGAAGACAGTTTAAATATGCCTCTGTCTGCCTGACGCCGGATGGGATGACTGATGCTGCAGCTCTGGTGGCGAACAGCTGTCTGCCAAACGCACAACTTAAACAATGGATCGCATTCACGCGGCGGTTCCCCTAAAGACGCCTTATGACGTGCTTTCTGCGCAGCGTATGTTAGTGCTTAACGTACGCCGCTGTCAGCCCAGCAAGAAGACGTCCAGCTTGTTGGGAGATGTTGGGTTTCGGTCAGTGATGACCGGACCGACCCGCTGGCGACCTTGAGGTTCTGAGTCTGTTCTCTATCAAAATTAAGTTTTCTCTTCAAAATAAAAGCGCACTCACAACATCTGAGATTATTGGTAGCTTTGAATGTGTACGGAAAATAGTGACATTGAGGTTTCTCGTTTTGATTTCACTGGGGGAAATGCTGCTGTTATTGCTGCACACAATAAGGTTGTAAAATATCTGATTTGGGAGGATTTACAGTTGGTAATTATTTGGTTCACACGTTTTGAGTGTTAAAAAAACACAAATCAGTGTTCTTTGTTTGCCGGGCCTTCGTCCAACTAACACAAAATAAATGTAACGAGGTGGAGTGATTCATTTCCATCTTTGAAACACGATGAACGAGCCGAAAGAGTCCTCTTCCTGCGTTAATTCCTTCTGACGCCCCAGCCAGAGGCCACTTAGTTCCTGACAAGTATTTACCTCGGCGTTCACAAGCCCATTAGCATCATATCGAGGCATGGCACCAGCCATGAACAGCGGCACTCTCTTTATTCACCCCGCCATTACGGCTCTGTGTGATTAGCGTGGGTCGGGGGGGGGGGGGGGGGGTCGGGGGCGGCGCGGCCGCCAGGGGGCGGGGCATTGTGCTGTGACAGGCCCGGGAACGGCTGGAGGATGGGGAGAATTATGGATATTATTATTAAGTGATGTTTAACCGTTTGTTACAAATCACACTTATATCAACACTAATGGCGATAATATTAATAACAATAACCTGCCACCGTTACGATATAAATAATGATGTCACAGTATGGGACATTCACTATGCGTCTCACTGTGCGCTTTCACTTGTCTAACCAGCCACTGCGCACACGCACACACACACACACGCACACACACACACACGCACCACACACACACGCACCACACACACACACACACACACACACACACACACACACACACACACACACACACACACACACACACACACACACACACGCACACACACACACACGCCAACGCACACACGTGTTCTTTTTATTCATGTCTTTATTCACTGCCACTCGTGCACAGAACTCATTTCCCAGAGTGAATTGCTCTGTGCGGAGGTGTTTTATGAGTTGAGTTAAGATCCAATTGCAGCCGGTCGGAGAGGCGGCGGCACAAAGGGGCTGCGTGCTGAACACATCCTCAGTGGTTTCTACTTTCTCTTTCACTCCGTCTCTGAGACCAATGGGGAAAGGTCAAAGCTGAACACCCCCCCGATCTTATTATAGCTATAGTCATACGTACGTGGGAATGTTTTAGGTTTTTCGGAGCGGCTAATTTCCTCAGTTTTAAAAAATTGCATCATCAATGTAAAATCCTCAAACTGAAACGACGGGAGCACTTTAATCAAGTCTGTCTTTCTGAAGTCACTCAGACGTTTTCATCCCCCCCCACTTCCATTGTAAGCCCTCTTCCCCCTCACATTATACTGCCCTATATGGTCTTATCTCCTTTCTCCCGCCTCGCTTCTCTCTTGTCCCTCTCTCGTCCCTCTCTCGCCCCTCTCTCGCCCCTCTCTCTCCTTCTCTGTATGCCGTGCTCGCTCTACCTCGTCTGGGCTCTGTAACCTGGGAAACTGCCACCTCCGCCACTTCTCGATGGAGGAGCGAATTTCCCGGCCAAATTATGTCTTTACTCTTTCACACGCTGGAGAATATTTGAATAATTCCCAAACAACTCGGAGAGACGTTGCATTAGTTAGAGCATATGTTTTGGGTTATTTTGTTGCTGTTTGAGCCGATATCCTTGGCGTCCCAGTATTCTGCAGGTGACTCTAAACCCCCATATGGTTGTGAAACAAAGTTATTGCAATGTCTGTTTGACGTGGGTTTTGTGCTCTTTTTTTTGTGATTTAATATTTGACTCACAGGTTGCAGTCACACATTTGCACCTGAGGGAAGGCGGCCATTTTGCCCTGCTTTCAACTCCTTCAGTTTATTTGCCTTTTTTAACAAAGGTCATGTTCCATTATAAAGTAATCCTCTGCAGACACAATATTATTCTTTGTTTCCTACCCACTCGGCCTCCGCATTGCTATACCTTACCCATCCCATACGGGGGGGGGGGGGGGGTGTATGTTCCCCATACCGCTTACAATCAGCAGTGGTTGTTCAGGTCATTAAATAGCAGGATGAGCAGAGGACAGAAGGCCATCTGTAAACTCCCCATACCGAGGGAGTCCTCAGCACCAATGGAGCTTTAAGATTGCCTTGCTACATCAGCCTTACAGGGCGGGTAGACTGAGAGAGGCGTGCTCCCCCCCACACACACATGGGTCGGGCGGCAGTCCACGATGGTTCAATGGGGAACTCTAAATAACTAAACACTGAGCAGCGAGACCGTTCGGCATCCATCCAACACCTGTGACTAATTACAAGCCGCCGGAACAGGGAGGGGGGGTGCCTTGGGGGCTCTGTGTGTCCTCTTCGATACACTCTGAGTCGATGTGTGCATGTTGTAGCGCGAGGATGCTTATAGGAGTCGATGTTTTATACACCAGGAAGAGCAAACCTATCCTGCGATGGCAGCATGGATTAGTGGAGTATCGAACTTTTAATCAGGGAACAACTGTTCCGCAATGCAGGTGGGGGGGCTGTCCACATGTGAGAATTGACTTCTGTTACGCACTAGCGCTCGCACACACACACACACACACACACACACACACACACACACACACACACACACACACACACACACACACACACACACACACACACACACACACACACACACACACACACACACACTCGGGTGCACTTTGTGTGTGTGCAGGTCTCGGTGTGATCTGGCAGCGCCATGTAACGCACTCCCACAGTGAGGTGAAATGCTTTTCACTGCTCACTGCCTCCCCTTCCCCTCTCTCCCTGGGAGGCCCATCCACCCAGATGGACCAGTGGTCCCAGAATGCTGAGTACCACGAGCTAGTGCTGTGTGGTTGTGTGGTCTCGGTGGGAGGGTGCACACACACACACACACTAGCCCGCACACACACACACACACACACACACACGGGTGAATGTGTGTGAGCTCTCGCTTACATGCTGTAACGTGTGACTGATTTGCACTTTTGAGTGTGCGCAGCTTGTGCCTGTGTGCGTGTTTGTGTGTGCGTGTTTGTATGCTTGTGTGCGTGCATGTGCATGCGCCTGTGTGTGTGTCAGTTTGTCCACAGTGAGTATGTATCTAATCACTCAGGCGTCGCTGTGAGCCAGACTTCTTTAGCCAACTGTGTCCTCGGCTGGCTCCGTCTCGCCTGCTGCTCCTTCTACGCGATTAGAGAAACCTCCCCACCGCGGATGTGTGTGTGTGTGTGTGTGTGTGTGTGTGTGTGTGTGTGTGTGTGTGTGTGTGTGTGTGTGTGTGTGTGTGTGTGTGTGTGTGTGTGTGTGTGTGTGTGTGTGTGTGTGTGTGTGTGTATGTGTGTATGTGTGTGTGTGTGTGTGTGTGTGTGTGTGTATCCGGCAGAGAACCGCGAGGGAGAGGGAGAGAGCAGTAAATGGGAGCCGCCATAGCGGGGCCAGCAGTAAATGCAGAGAATTGGAAGTGATAGCAGGCAAAAGCGTTTCTCTATCTGTGAGACCAAGAGCTGCTTGGCTGAGGGTGGACTCTGGCCCTGAACCAGGGCCGCCCAATCACTACCGCAGTACTGTGTCTGCCGCCGCTTCATTAACCCTCGGCATAGAGCTGCCTCCCTAATAGACTAATATTAAAACCGATAACAATCCTGTCCACCGTGGTAATTGTGTGAGGCAATTTCCCTCCGTATTAGCCTGTCTCTCTCTGGACAGATAAGCAAAGCCAGGGGAGGGGCCGCGTCCCATTTGCTGTTCTGTAGGATGGGTAATTAGATCAACCAATGGCCGGCATCATGCTTGTCACTCTGGGGGGGGGGGGGGGAAGTGTTGGGTAGTGTTGGGAAGCCAGTGTTGGGGGGGTTTGGATCGGGGGCAGACAACCCTCTGTCTAGGTCGAGGCAGGAGAGACGAGATGCAAAGCTAGAAGTTTTGACAGACAGGGGTTCATTAAAATAAGTCTGATTGGTCCAGCATGCATACCAGTCCACGCATATGGGTTATATATTTGAGTATTTGTGTGTGTGTGTGTGTGTGTGTGTGTGTGTGCGTGTGTGCGTGTGTGCGTGTGTGCGTGTGTGCGTGCGTGCGTGCGTGCGTGCGTGCGTGCGTGCGTGCGTGCGTGTGTGAGAGAGTGTGAGTGTATGAAAGAGGGAGTGTGTCTCTCGTTTTGTTTGTGTGCTCATTGATACCGGATGATTGGGCATATTTAATGTTTTTCTCAATTTCTATTTTCCAGATGGCACTTTCATTGGGATCATTTAGAACTTGTGATAAAAAGTGTTGTAGTTTGTCTTATCTACACCCCTGAGCTCCATCTCACCCTTGTTTTTGACATCACCTAATCACCCTCTTTCTCTCTCTCTCTCTCTCTCTCTCTCTCTCTCTCTCTCTCTCTCTCTCTCTCTCTCTCTCTCTCTCTCTCTCTCTGTCTTAAACATCACCTCTCTCTTCTCTCTCCATCTTAAACATCACCTCTCTTTTAAACATCTCTCCCTCTCTCTCTACCTCTCTCCCTCTCTCTCTCGCTCTCTCTGTCTCTCTCTTCTCTCTCTGACTTAAACATTATCTCTCTCTTAAACATCATCTCTCTCTCTCTCTCTCTCTCTCTCTCTCTCTCTCTCTCTCTCTCTCTCTCTCTCTCTGTCACTCTCTCTTCTCTACCTGTCTTAAACATCACCTCTCCCGCTCTCTTCTCTACCTGTCTTAAACATCACCTCTCCCGCTCTCTTCTCTGTCTTAAACACCACCTCTCTCTTCTCTCTCCATCTTAAACATCACTTCTCTCTTAAACATCAGCCCTCTCTCTCCCTTTCTCTCTCTACTTCTCTCCCTCTCTCTCTCCCTCACTCTCTCTCTCTCTCCCTCTCTCTCTCCCTCTCTCTCTCCCTCTCTCTGTCTCTCTCTTCTCTCTCTGACTTAAACATCACCTCTCTCTTAAACATCATCTCTCTCTCTCTCTCTCTCTCTCTCTCTCTCTCTCTCTCTCTCTCTCTCTCTCTCTCTTCTCTCTTTCTCTTTCTCTTTCTCTCTCTCAATCCTCTCTCTTCATCACCTCTGACATTTTATGCACCCCCAAACGACTATGTCTAAACGTCAACAACCTTTTCCAGTGTCTGCAGGGATTAATTGCTAGTAAAACTTCTTATTAAAAATACCAAACTTGACCTTGTGTTGTCCTGGTCTGAAAGATCCACAAGAGCACCTTGATTTCATGCCGTGCAATTGTGTGAGTGTGTGTGTTTGTGTGTCACACAAGTGAGAGTAATTCTGAATCCACTCAGGGAAGCCGCGGTTTGTTTTTGCCAACACATTTGACAGGCAGCCAGCGTATGTACGACACCAGCTTGCACTCGACTCCGTAAATGAGATAACAAAATCTGCAAAAAATGGCACATTGTTTTGGCGGTGTGGAAGTGGCCCGGTGATCGCGTGGTGGGTTGTTGGAAGCTGAAGCTACGGAGGGTGGAGCGGCTGGTGATGGGAGGCTGCGGTGGGATAGGGTTCGGCGGGGGGGGGGGGATTGTCCATGCAAGGTTGGCAAGAAGTCCATTCTCCTTCCTTTTTGCATTATTAATGTGAAGCGTTTACGGTTGTACTCCATCAGGGCAGCAGGTGCTGTGCAATAAGTGTCCACGTGCAAATCAATCTTGTTGAGGAGGCGGAGGGAGGGGGGGGGGGGGGGGGAGTGGCATCTTATCAGTGCGGAGCAGCACACGAGACCGGGGAGTCCGGCCCCCATGCGGCCCCCCAGTGGGGACAATAACAGAAACAAACAAGACCCATTCTGACGCATAGACAATGGAGCAGTACAGACCGGGTGAAACACGCTGAATGCATCCAAATAATTAATGTTTTATCCATCATTTATTTATGTTGTTCATCGTCCTGGCTAGAATTTGTCTGCTCCCCTGGACCAGGACTCTGTAGACCAGGTCGAGTACACCAGGGTGACCCACGTCACACCCACCTGATCTTCTTCACGTTGGCACTTCATCAGTCCCTGGATCCGGTTAAAGCTGCGGTTGCTTTTCCCTCTAGAGGTTGCTTTGCCCTGCAGGTTCAGGCACCTGTGCACCTCTCTGAACTGCTCCATCCTCATAGACACACTCAGGTCTTCTGAACTGGGCTTACTGGTTGTCCCTCGTGCACGACAGGAAACAAAGGGTGAGCGTGCCTTTGAAGTGGGGGCCCCGACACTGTGGTACACCCCCCCTTTGTGGACGTCTTCAAAAAGCAGCTTGGAACTCATTTATTTAAGCTGGCCTCGGTCTTGCCTCGTGCGGTTTACAGTTTGAAATTGTGTGTGTTTCTAACGTTTGTTGTTGCTCATGTTTTATTGTTTCTTTCTTTGGACAGTGTTTTGGTCTTCTTTTTAACTCTGTTGCTTTTATGAGGCTCTTTCTGGGCTGGCTCTGTTAAAGAGGCTGTAAGGAATAGCTCAACTAAGCATACATTTTTACTGAGCCAGAAGAAGGTACTGACAACAGTAATGTAAAAGAATGAGTCTAAGTATAGTTGCTAAATGTTTATTCAATTGTTTCAGGGATTAATATGTCACTGGAGGGCGGCCATTTTGTCCATCGTTCTTCTTTAAAACTGTTCCACTCGCGGCGTGAGGCCTGGGAAAGTTAATTGCTGGCCTGAGGGGCGGTAGTCCTGAAAACCTTAAGGACTTTAGTTGTTGAATGGTTTTGATGTTCCATGAGCCCAGTGGAGGGAAAACAAATTCAACACCAGAAGGAAGCTCTTCTATATACACTTGCATGGTTTTGTAATCTTTAATTTATGTAATACCGAGTTATGTTTTAATGGACTTTGAATTTAATTAATATCCCCGTTATCTCTACAAATCATGACTAGCTGCGCTGAACAAAATAAACACTAAACGCGTTAGGCCCTATCAGTCATTCACAAACGGTTGCATGCACAATTGCACACACAATAAGCATACACACTTCTTCCACACGTTGTCCAACTAAACCTTGGTGCTTCTCGGTGCTGTGTGGAGTGTCACTTAAAGTGTGTGTGTATGTGTGTGTGTGTGTGTGTGTGTGTGTGTGTGTGTGTGTGTGTGTGTGTGTGTGTGTGTGTGTGTGTGTGTGTGTGTGTGTGTTAG
>OLKM01001591.1:60892-78392 GCA_900291075.1 Melanogrammus aeglefinus
AGTCCCACCCCTGCATGCCATTACAGAGATAATGGCCATGTGGCTAAGGATAGCCGTCTGGGTAAAATGTATACAAAATATGTACACAAGAACGACTGTATAACACCAGCTGCCCAATGAGTGTTAGATATAGCTTTCTGAGCTGCCTGTTTCTGGAGGTATTTCCTGGTTTGCCTTAGTAGCCCCGTTAAGACCAGTCTACATGTATTATTCCGTTTGTAGAGAACAGTGTGGGGCATTTGATCCTCATGGTGGCATACCAGGGAAATGGAGTCTGATCATCCCTCAATGGACTCCATAGCTCTTTCTAAGCAGTGTGTGTCAGAGAAAGTAGTCGTTTAGGGAAAGGAATGCGCCCGGCGAGCACCTCTGTTTGTATTACGACCAATGGGTCTGTTGTGTTGGTCTGGTGTTTCTTGCATTATCAGTGTGAGCCATGAGATGGAGATGGTCTCTGCAAGCCAAATGTATTTATTTAAATCCTATTATGAATTGAGAAAAAATTTAAGATTTCAGCAAACAGTTTGGTTTGTTTTGATACATATTTGTTCTAAATGAGGAGATGTTTCTAAGTGATGTTGCATACATAACGAGATATATTAAATGTGAGGCTAAAACATCCCCCTGACGCAACTCAACGCAACCTGGCATTTGCAGAGAAATAATTGGAACGTTGAGGGATGGAATGGAAGTGATTTCGTCAACATTTGTTGAAGAATCTCATCTCTCTTTTTTTCCATTATTCTGTGTTTCTCAGTGTGTCCTCTCTCAGGAAACTCACCATTTTTCCTTTATTAAACCTGAACAAATCCCTTTCTCTCAGTCTTGTCGCCTCACTGTCCCTCTGTCTCTCTCTCTCAATACTTTGCAATTGTGGTCTGAAACTCAAACCCCACTACAGTCTATACAAGTGTAACAAACACGCGCATGCACAAACAGGTGTAGTTGGACACACACACACCATACACACACACACACACACACACACACACACACACATGGTGCTAGTTGGAGTCATAATGAGGGAAGCCCAGCAGAGGTTTGATAAAACAGGATGATAAGATTTCTCTAAGATAAGAGTTTTATTTCCCACCTTATTACACCCTCAGGCACACACACACTCACACACACACACACACACACACACACACACACACACACACACACACACACACACACACACACACACACCACACAACACACACACACAACACATATATACACATAAACAGAACAATGCAACAACTGCAGCATTTCACACATGATGATGGGAAGACACACACACACACACACACACACACACACACACACACACACACACACACACACACACACACACACACACACACACACACACACACACACACACACACACACACACACACACACACACACACACACACACACACACACACACACGCACGCACGCACGCACATCTTGAGCCCTGGCTGCCCTGTGAGACAGGTGGTCACAGGTGTGTATTAATAAGCAATTATCAAGTCAGTTTCCCCTGAAACTCACCCATAATATATGTGGCGTCAGCCTGTTGGTTGACTTTCTTATTAATGTGGAGAAAGCTCATATTTCAGAAGGTGATTAGACTGTGGGGGGGCTGTTGTATTTCTCGTCCATTATATTATAATTTTTCATTTTTGTTTTTGTTATTAAAAGCGTGTGTGTGTGTGTGTGTGTGTGTGTGTGTGTAAATGCGCATGTGTGTGTGTGTGTGTGTGTGTGTAAGACACCCATAAGTCGGGGTCACTGTGCAGAGTGCATGCAACGGCACGTGATGTCCCACATACACAAGTGTGTGTGTCGGGGTCACTGTGCAGAGTGCATGCAACGGCACGTGATGTCCCACATACACAAGTGTGTGTGTGCGAGTGTGAAGGGCTGATATACGAGTGACCCCCCCGACTCAATGCAGCAGCACATGTTCGCTGTAAATAACGTGCATGCCGGAGAACAACCCGCTGCAACTCACTAAACGACACCGCTGGACCGGCACGTCGACTACACCACCCCCCCCCTCTACCACCCACACACACACCAACACCCCGCTGCCCCCCACCCCCTCTTCCACACACCCCCCCCCCCCCCCCCCCCCCCCCACACACACACACACACACACACTCCCCCTCCTGCCTCCATTTTATATTCATGTTATCCTCCGGTCTCCCAGAGAAGGCCCTTGGGGAATTAGTCGTGATAGGCACATTAATGGTCGACAACCCACCCACGGTGTTTGGCCACCCTGGAGGAGGGCTCCCGGCGCTAATGTAGAATATAGTATAGGGTCCGGGTGCTTTTTCCCTCTCTCCTTTTTTTCTCTCTGCCTCCCCTGCAATTAGCACTTAGGTTGGGAACAGGACGGAAAGGTGAGTTCTAATCTCATAACAGACCGGTGCTGGAGGAACGGGCATTTATTGAACGCCTGCTAGCTGTCTGTATGTAATGCAGGCACGACACGCGGCCACGCGCACAAGCACATGCACGCATATTAATCCACACACATTAATCCACAAATTCATACACACATTAATGCTCACATTCATACACACACGTTACAATTTTTCTCGATTGTATGCACACGGAAAATGGAACTATGCACACAATTCTGAAAACTTGAAGCTCATGTATCAACAACAAGACTCCAGACTGCTGAACTCGAAGCACAATTCCACATTTTTGCTAAACTCTAAGCACAGGTCTCATCATTTAGCACACTTGGTTCACCTCGATCACACTTCAAAATGCAACAACTAATTAAGTCTAACTCACTTCTCACCTGTTCAAACTCAACTCTACTGTGTTGTTGATATGGTCCTTTGACCTGATCAGGATTGGAGGTGGGATACATACTGATTTACATGTAGATCTGTTTCTCATTTATGTTCTTATTTTTATTTTTTTACCTTTTTGGACCTTTTTGTTACCTTTTTGTACTTGCACTGATTTCATCATTACATCCCCCGAAAGACTGTCTAATCATTTTCTTACTGTAGTGTTTTTAATTTTACTTACCAGTGCAAATACTGTACTGTAATTTACCAAAATAGGTAACATTGGTGTATTGTCAGAACAATGTTGAAACATCAACTGTCATGTACAGTATGACTGGGAAGCTGGGATTGTGAGTTTAGCCCATTGGAGCGCAATGGATAGACAAATATGTATTGTATCCTTTTGTGATACGATTGTGTCATCACATATTCACAGTATTGTAACACAATATGGCAACAGTCTTTATACTATACTGTATGTACCACCTAATTGCAACTTAAAAAAAGAAAGCTATTTCTAAACAATTGCATACATTGGAATATGTAACATGGCTTCATAAAGCCAAAGCATATGTAAATAGTATTTTGATGGAAGTGATTGGAATCGATCGCACCAGTGTCTAATTGATGCTCTCTAAGAGATATTCATTTGATAGCTGTGTTTACTGTTAGGTGGAAAAAATCAGTTTTGAGAAGAATTGGTGTAGTTTTGAAAAAATGATTAACTCTTCTCAGATTTTTACTTAGAGTTTTGAGAAATTGAGCTACAGTTTCAGAATAAGTGTATAAACAATTGAGAAAAACTGTAATACACACTCACACTCACATTCATACACACTCAACCCCACATTCATGCACACTCCCACACACCAACATATATTCATACACACACATTCAACACACCACACACACACACACACACACACAACACACACACACACACACACACACACACACACACACACACACACATATACAAACACAAAAGCACACACCATCATATATTCATACACACGACAACACACATCCACACACCCCAACACACATTCACACACACCAACACACATTCTCACAAACTAACTCACACACGAACACACACCAACAGGCACTCACACACACCAACACAGTCTCCTACTGTATATAGTCACTTCCTGTCTGGGTGGCAGTGTAGTTTAAGTAGAGTGGTGATTTATGGGGCATGGCTGTTGGTTCTAAATGGGATGTTTTATTCAGCGGTGAAAATAAGTGGGTGCCTACACGATGGGTCCCCAGAGTTTATACATGAGCACACACGCACACACACACACACGCACGCACGCACACATGCACGCACGCACACACTCACACATACAAAGCAGTGCACACACACACACACACACACACACACACACACACACACACACACACACACACACACACACACACACACACACACACACACACACACACACACACATCACACACACACACACACCTTCATCTGTGGCCTGTGACACATCATCTTATGTATTTGAGACAGTGCTACTTAAGGCGGACTCTCGGACAAACAGACTGATAGAAAGAGAGAATTCGGTGTGAAGGGCTACGTGTTCAAAGTGAATTTAATTTATTGATATGGATCACATTCTCTCAGTGCTGTCTGATCAGCCACACAGATGGAAGTCGATTTTCTCTTTTTCAATGACAGCCTAAGAACTCGATAATCTGATACTTTGCCTTGTCACGTACTTTATAAGCACCTCAAAAGTTATAAACATGGAAAAACTTTGTAACTCAAATGGATCCTAGCGATAAACACAACTATTTAGAGGTTAAATGGTTGTGTTCATCACATTCACCCATTTTTGAATGTCAAGTGAAAATATCAAGTAGAAGCACCATCAGGGTTTTGGTTTAGTTCCTGCAGTTTGGTTGGAGTCTGAGTTTCCTCAACCTGAAGCCTATGTTTGGTACAACTTCAATATTTTAGGCATAGGAGACGGTGGAAGCGTATTCCGTTTTATGCGTCAGATAAACAATGTCAGTGAAAAGACAGAGCAACAACATACAAAACATACACTCGGCAGAGAATTCGATTTAACTGTAATGTAAACTGTAAAGTCGAAGAACATGCCAATCAGCCTCAGGAAGTTCTTTGTGTATGAATTGTTTGTGAGGGTATTATGTCATGCTAGTGTAAATTATGTATTGAACCGACCAATTTCAATATTCATTAGTTGTATACTGATGACAGCTTCTCATGTAAGCTGTCACTCAGCCTCTTGTTCGCCGAATATAATATCGCGAGGCATTTTAGACGAATGTAGCACACACACACACACACACACACACACACACACACACACACACACACACACACACACACACACACACACACACACACACACACACACACACACACACATACCCGCACACATCGCAAACGACGTGTATTTGTGGTGTGTTACTTGGTTCTATAAAAAAATACAGAAGTGTGTGTGTGTTTGTGTGCGTGTGTGTGTGTGTGTGTCAGTGAGAGAGAGAATATATTTGTGCGTGTGTGTGTGTGTGTGTGTGTGTGAGAGAATATGTGTATGAGTGATTTATGCATTGCTTCTGTGCCTGGGAGACGTCAGGTAGCAGCAGTCTTCCAGCCTCTCAGCCTCCTTTGATGACCTCCAGTAAGAGCTACGGTGTTCACATATCAACTCTGCCTTCAGACGCAGCGCTTTAATTCACCGCGCGCCCGAGACAAGTGCCGTAAACCTGACTTATCCCTGAGCACTCACCACACACTCTGATTGGACCTAGGCGTGGGCCGGTGTTTGTGAGTGTGCATATGTCTGTGTCTTTTGCGTATGTGTGTGTATTTGCATGTGTGTATGTATGTGTGCGCTTATATTTGTTTGTGTGTTTGTGTGTGTGTGTGTGTGTGTGTGTGTGTGTGTGTGTGTGAGTGCATTTTTATTTGCATATGCCTGTGCATATTTGCGTGTAAATGTGTGTGCATGTGTTTGTGTTTGTGTTTGTGTGTGTGTGTGTGTGGGAGGGTGTGCATATATGTATGCATATGGGTCTGTGTGTGTGTGTGTGTGTGTGTGTGTGTGTGTGTGTGTGTGTGTGTGTGTGTGTGTGTGTGTGTGTGTGTGTGTGTGTGTGTGTGTGTGTGTGTGTGTGTGTGTGCGTGCGTGCGTGCGCCTCAAACTCATTCCAGTCCCATTCTGCGGCAACGTGGACAAGTCATGCAATAACTCAGCGTGGAGCCGCGAACGCAGCGGGCAGCGCAGCCTTCAAGGAAGTCTCCCCTCGCTCCGCTCAGCCACCGTTCTCCAGCGCTGTATTCCTCATTTTCCGCACCGCTGCCTCTGGGTAACAGTGGTTCAGTAGGACAAAAGGAAAATATGAAATTAGACGGTGAGTCATTGGGCACAAGGTGAACGCCGCACTCCTGTTCACGTTCCCCTCCCCTCTTGTCGCTCAGAGCGGATTAACAAGATTGGAAAACGTTAGCCAAAGCCCTTTCCGAACACGGGCCTTGGCTTTGTTTTTCCTCCCCTGTTTCCGTGTCGTCTTTGTCCACGGTGACAGAATATCTGCCATCGAATTCTTCTGGCTGCTGGGAAGTGCAATCGTATATTCGCCATGTTCTGGGGAGGAGAAGAAAGACCGGCCGTCTCGGGGTTAACAGAGTTAGGACAACAGAGGTGCTGACCTCATCAGGGCTGGGCCCAGATTGGAGGAGGGGGAGGCGGGGAGGCCTGACCTGTGACCAGCAGGACGGGCCCACAGGTGGAAGGTGAGCCTATAATTGGGTGTTAGAGGAAGTGGAGCGGGTGTACTCTGGATGCGTACCTTTTAACTCTGGAGGTGACCTTGGTTAGGGGAATGAAGGACTCTGTTTTCTCCTGCAGTCCTTGTTATTGCTGTTGTCCACGCTTCACAATCCGTACCCACACAAACACACACACACCACACACACCACCACACACACACACAAACACAACACACACCACACACACACTCACTATCACCCCACACCAGCACTGCACACACACATCTATCAGTTCTACTCCTGCAAGCATGTGAATAATTGTCAGGTGTTGCTACGTGTAATGTGATGAGTGTGTGCAAGTGGTGTGTGTGTGTGTCATGTTTGTGTGTTTCCCCGCCTTTTCTAATAGCACCTGATTCCATTAGCGCCGAAGCATAATTGGAGCGTAGCCTTGAGGTTGGTTGGCTATTAGCGAGACCATCCTTGTTTTCCCTTTTAAGGCAACTGGCGGCCCGCTATATTTAGGGTCTGGCAGTCGCACAACACTGCAAGGACACAATACATTGCAGAGGGGGATGGCCAGCTAATTGTTTCACATCGTTTGTGGCACTCTCAGATATAATTGTGCGCCCAGGTCGTACCGACAGACATGTCCCGGCTCCTTTGCCGGGCTCCTGCGGGCCTGTTTGACTTGTTTTGTAGCAGGTGTTTTATTCCAACGTAGGGTCCTCCTTCGGTGTGCATCGGTGTGAACACACGCTGCTAAGCGTTCCTCATGCTGTTTCGCGGTCCTCTCCCTCCTCTCTCATCGTTGTTTATCCCCTAAGCTAGGGCTGGAGTGTGAGGTGATGAAACCAGAGGACATTAGGTGAGATAATGACATCAGATGCGATGAGATGCATTAGAAAGATGGTGTGAGGTCAAGGAGAATGAGGAAGAGCTCTAGCTCAGCCTGTGGGATGACCTCACCGTCCGCCATGTTGGGTCGGAGGCTGCAGCTCTCGCACACGCAAACGGGCACACATATACACACACACACACACACATACACACAGACACACGTGTGCTGGATCATTAGAGGACTCTTGTTCACTTCATGGGAAGGTAACATCTGTGGGGTGTACCTAAGAGGCCCCGAGACAGAGGATGAAAACAGCGAGAAATCACAAGAAATACAAAGCCCAGAGAAGAGGAAACGAAAAGCAAGCCTCCCCCTGTCTCCCCCCTCTCCCCCCCCACTGCCACCGTCGTTTCTGTGCAGGGGAGTGTGGGACAGGCGAGTGGCTTGTTTATGGCTAGATTAATTGCTTTTATGGCCCTGTTAGTCCCTATGCATGGTGCTGGGGTTTTTAATGAATGCCCATGCTGTCTGTCTGTCTGTCTGCCTGCCCGCCGGCCGAGCTGCTGCCCTACTGTGCTGCTGCCTCTCAGAGCGTGCTCAGGCTTACTAGACAGCCTAGAAGTCCTCAGCTACCTCTAATGCGCCTGCTATGCCATGCTCCTGCCAAGACGTGGAGCGCCTTATTAGGGTGTTTGGGTGTGTGTGTGTGGTGGGTGTGTGTGTGTGTGTGTGTGTGTGTGTGTGTGTGTGTGTGTGTGTGTGTGTGTGTGAGAGTGTGATACAGAAGGTGTGTGTGTGTGTGTGGTGTATGTGTGTGTAGAGTGTGATGGTGTGTGTGTGTGTGTGTGTGTGTGTGTGTGTGTGTGTGTGTGTGTGTGTGTGTGTGTGTGTGTGTGTGTGTGTGTGTGTGTGTGTGTTTGCATGTGTGTTTGGGATTTTCGGGTGTGTCAGAGAGAAAGGGAGAGGGTGTGTGTGGCTGTGTGTGCTTGCATGCGTGTGTGGGAGGCGGCGTGGGTGGGTGTGTGTGTGTGTGTGTGTGTACCTGAGGGCCAGAGAGCTGGAGGGTCCCAGCTAGCTGTTAACTGGACCGTAACTTTAATCATCTCCTGCTGCGATGGAGGGAGCCCAGCCAAGATTTCCATGGCTGCTATATACCACCAGCTTTTTAAAAGGCCTTTAAAAGTCTTTCAAAGAGTAAAATACTGACATAGCAAAGAGACAAAGAGGTGTTGGTAAAGAGAAGGAGACGGTGGAGGAAGAGGGAAAATTGAAAGGTTAGAACGATTGTTGTTTTTTGAGGTTGGAATCATCCACTCTTTTATCGGGATGTGTTGACGCCATGCACTACAAGCCCGTCCTTCTGCCCGCGCCCTCGCGCCGAGTCCTTTATAAGCTGACATTACATTTATTGCACCCAGCAGCTCATCCCTCTTTCTTTCATCTCTCAGGTCATTTTGTCCTCCGTCTCTCCTCTCTCATACTGATTTTTCTTCGTTCTCCACTTTATCAATCTTTATCACTGTCTTTATCATACCTACCCCCTCTCTTTCTCTCTCTCGCTGCCTCTCGCTCACTCTTTTTCTCTCTCTCTCTCACACTCTTGCATTCTCTCTCTCTCTCGCCTCTTGCTAATTAATCAGGTCAGCAGGCTTGCACTCTCTCTCTCTCTTCTTCTAGCGTTCTGCTTCATTAAGTCGGAAACAGGAAGAGAACTCAGCTAATGGACGGTCTGAGCTCTAACTAACAGCTTAGGCCGGGCCGAGGTGTGTGTGTGCCTGTGTGTGTGGTATGTTTGTGTGTGTGCCTGTGTGTGTGAATGAGTGATGGAGGGAGGCATTCTCTCATTCTGCATGCTATTGTGAACTGGCTTATGCTTGATCAAAAAGGAAAGCTTTCAAATGTAAAAATGTGTATGTAATGTTCATAGGGTGTTTGTGTTAGTGTGGTGCGTGGACTGTGCCTGTGTGTGTGTGTGTGTGTGTGTGTGTGTGTGTGTGTGTGTGTGTGTGTGTGTGTGTGTGTGTGTGTGTGTGTGTGTGTGTGTGTGTGTGTGTGTGTGTGTGTGTGTGTGTGTCTGTGTGTGTGTTGTAGACTGTACACATGTGATAATGTTTTCTTTCAATCACCACAAACCCATTATACAGTATATATACTGTATATATATATATATACATATATATATACTATATACTAAGGCGACACGACTGACAGGAACCCACACTTTTCCAGTATGGGATTTAATCTCCCAGTATGTTTGACAGCTCAACACCGAGTTATTCTTTATACGCGGAATAAAGTTTAACACACGACTGTAATACCCAGCAGCATTTCTTTTACCGGCCCCTCTCCACAACTGACGCCGCAGCCTTATTAACTAATGATGCATATCTCCTCGTTTCAGCATAAAGACCAATAAAAAACGACTTTATGTCCCACATTTACTATCGGCCCTTTGCGTTTATATCGCTCCCCTTTGCGCCACGCCGTAGCCGCAGGCTAGCACTGGCTCGCTAACGCAGAGTAGTAGCTATGCTAAGCGTGCGGCTTTACCGCGTGTTTGCTACTGTTGGGTTAACAGCTAGCGTAGCCTGGCTGGCGGCTAACGACAGCCAGCACCAGGGAGTGGGAGGACTAGCTAGCTGGCGTAGAAGGACCATCCAGGCAGGGTGGGGGAGGAAGGGAGGAGCAGGGTAATGGGCTGTAGGACGCTCGTATAATCAGCCAGAGAGCATGCTGGGAAAGAAGACAGAGTTGGGCCATACAATGCGCAAGGGCGTGTCATGCCATGTCGGAACTTGGGAACTCCCATGTAAATGGGCGAACTTCGGATATATGCGTTTGTGCGTGTAAATATTTTTATCTAGGCCATTATTATTGTGGACAGTGGTGAAGTTAAATGTTTTACGGGAAAAAATAAAGTTTGACGACACAAGGAGATTGTTGTGGCGTTCACATAAAGAAATGTGCTTAGCAAATATCAAACTTTACACCTACTTTATTACAATGGTAACATTTATTTATCGGCCTGGAATAACTGGACTCCCACATTTGCGTCATCCACATAAACAGACATGTCATCGTTTATCAAGACTTCATTTCGCTTTGATGAACATGAACAATTTTGGTGATTGAAGTAGGCCTACTCCATGTGCATGGAATGGCTGACAGTGTAAAGACAGTCTCTCTGGGAGGAAGAGAGGAAGGAGGCGGAGAAGGTTTGCCTAGGTGGGGCATGCGCACCACCCACAACACGAGGGCGTCTCATCGACCTTCATCGTCTGGGCACCATTCAGAGCCCGAGTTTGTCCTGTAATGAAGTGTATTGAGACCCTCAGCGAGGACCAGCTCTGATTCCTCTGGTGCTCTAGACACGGTCTCCAACGCCTGCTGAGAGACATTGATTTTTCCCTATTCTGGTCACACAATGATTATCTGGGTAGGAGTTGAGTCTTTGTGGCTGGGATATACAGTATACGTATATATATATATATATATTATATATATATATATATATATATATATATATATATATATATATATATATATATATTATATATGTATATATATAATAATAATATTGTGTATGTGTGTGTGTATGTATGCATATGTATATATATTATATAATATGCAATATTAATATATATCTATAATATATATATATATATATTATATATAATATATATATATATATACATTATATTGTGTGTATTGTAATGGCATATGTATATATATATATATATGCATACATAGACATAATATATATATATATATATACTATATATATATATATATATATATATATATATATATATATATATATGCACATTATGGGATATATGGGTTGGGATATTAATACTTATAAGTATATATATATATATTTGCACATTATTTTCATTAAAGCTATATTAAAGACAGATGTATCGAAAGAAAGGAAGAACAACATTTTTATTTGCACAAAATAGACATCTGTCTTGGCTTCACAGAGCATATGAAACTAAATATATGTAAAACCAATATAAAAGCAACAAAGTAAAAACTAGCAGGGTAAACATCCAGCAAACCTAAGAACATTCTGCGTGTATCCAACCCGGGTTGGAGCCCCGACTGATCCCTCTGATGAAAGCTTTTATAAATCTTTCCCTCGGCTGTGGGTCGCCTGCCTGACGCCTGGACCTTGAACCCATGACGTAATGTACGGGAGTCAGGAAGACTTGGACTCAAGCGGAGATGAAAAGTCAATTCCATGAAATGAAAAGACCTGCAATAAAAAGAAAACACTTCAAAGGAGGGATTTAACATATCGAGATGTGAATTCAGCATACAGTATCTGCCACCACACATTAATGAAACGTATGTTAACAGGCTTGTAAGGTATGCATCGCTGCCCGTGGGGGTTGGAGAATAATTATGGAATAGGTTTGCTTTCATAGTCCTGAATTAAAGCAGTGATGACCCCCAACGCGGTTGCCCAGGAGCACACACCCATTTTTCTTTGTGTTGTCGCAATAGTCTGACACAACCCAGCTGTTCTTCTGTTGCCTGGACAACTGGGGACCTCTGCAACTCCATGTGCTTGTGGGTGTGTGTGTGTGTGTGTGTGTGTGTGTGTGTGTGTGCTGTGTGTGTGTCTTTGTGTGTGTGTCTGTGTGTGTGTGTGTGTGTGTGTGTGTGTGTGTGTGTGTGTGTGTGTGTGTGTGTGTGTCTTTGTGTGTGTCTTTGTGTGTGTGCTGTGTGTGTGTGTGTGTGTGTGTGTGTGTGTGTGTGTGTGTGTGTGTGTGTGTGTGTGTGTGTGTGTGTGTGTGTGTGTGTGTGTGTGTGTGTGTGTGTGTGTGTGTGTGTGTGTGTGTGTGTGTGTGTGTGTGTGTGTGTGTGTGTGTGTGTGTGTGTGTGTGTGTGTGTGTGTGTGTGTCCTGGTACATTTCCTCTCTGTCACTATATCTCCGCCTCCCCCATGTCTCTCCCTTTATTAGTCATTAGCCTAACCTGCCAACCGAGGAGGAACCCTCATTGTGTGTGTGTGTGTGTGTGTGTGTGTGTGTGGTGTGTTGTGTGTGTGTGTGTGTGTGGTGTGTGTGTGTGTGTGTGTGTGTGTGTGTGTGTGTGTGTGTGTGTGGTGTTATTTACCGGGGCTGATACCCAAGGTATTTGACCACTAGACATTGGCAGTCACATCCCAGACTGACACACACACACACACACACACACACACACAGACACACACACACACACACACACACACACACACACACACACACACACACACACACACACACACACACACACACACACACACACACACACACACACACACACACACACACACACACACACACACACACACACATTCACTCAATCTTTCACTCAGGCATATACACAAATAAACGCAAACACATACACAGACACACACAAACTTATACACACATAATCACAACCACATGAATGGTGACGGGACAGGTAGCATGTCCCTGTGGCAACGGGATGAGGGGGTGATGGCCGTGATGGCTCCTGCTGGATGTCTGGGGCACATCACTCCAGGGAGCCCTGATGGGAAGATACTGCCTCCAAGCTCGCACACCTCTGTGTGTCTGTGTGTGTCTGTTTCTGACCGTGTATGTGTGTTTTGTTGGCGAATATGTGTGTGTGCATGCGTGAGCATATATAGTGTGTGTGTACTTTTTGATGATGAATGTGTGGGTTTGCCTTTTGTGTGTTCAGCCTGATGAAGAAGGGTAAATTAACATACAAGGAGGCAGAGGTATTAAAGAATGTATTTTTGTCTGTATCCGTGTGTGTGGGTTTGTCTGCATGTGCATGTGCTGGTTTGTTGCCAGACTCGGACGTGGATTTATATAAGGGACAGAGTGGAGGGACACAGAGACTGACCGACAGACAGACAGACAGACAGACAGACAGACAGACAGACAGACAGACAGACAGACAGACAGACAGACAGACAGACAGACAGACAGACAGACAGACAGACAGACAGACAGCACACAAAAAGAGAGAGAGAGAGAGAGAGAGAGAGAGAGAGAGAGAGAGAGAGAGAGAGAGAGAGAGAGAGAGAGAGAGAGAGAGAGAGAGAGAGAGAGAGAGAGAGAGAGAGAGAGAGAGAGAGAGAGAGAGAGAGAGAGAGAGAGAGAGAGAGAGTCAAAGACATAAGAAAGACAGACTGAGAAAGAGAGACAGACTGAGGGAGAGAGGGTCACAAAGACAGACAAGCGCTCCATCATCCAGCAGTTGGTCAGGAGCAGCGTGGTTAAAGCGCTCAGCTCCGCCCCACTGCGGTCTGAGGCAGGACACACCCCTGACCCTTGGCAGCTCCGGTACCCCGCTCCCATTCCCTCCCCGCCCCCCCTCCCTCAGAACCAAGCTGCACACAGCCTCCTGGTCTCTCTGACTGGAGCAGTGTGGAGTCCTCCATGCTGGGGTTTCATCAGGGCCAGGTTCAGGCTGGGCTTCTGTGGTTTCTAGTTTGGCTTATAGTCCGAAGGGCCGCTAGTGCTGATCAGAACGGGCCCTCAAAGCCTGGCGTGGGGTGATGTTTGGCTTGTATGCTTTCATACCCATGAATGCATGGGCTCTCCCAGTGTACATAGCTAAATGGACACTTGTCTGCTGGCCGGGGAAAGTGTTTGCGTAAGCAAGTGTGTGTTTTTTTATCTGTGAGTGCTCAAGGGCTTGCGGCAGGCCGTGTGTTTGGGGTTAATTGAGTTCATTATCAAAGCAAACACACGGCTGGGGTGTCCTCTGTTTGGATGGAGGAATTCGGACTGGCTGCCGTCCACGCAGCACCCAGAGCCACGGGCAAGCAGAGAGAGAGACACACACGCACGGTCAGACACATACTCAGACACACACACACACACACACACACACACACACACACTCAGACACACACTCAGACACACACAAACACACACGCTCAGATAAACACTCAGACACATGGTACAAACACTCAGATTCAAACTCAGACACAAACAAAAGCACACACCACATTCAAACACATACTCAAACACAACCACACACACACACACGCCCACTCAGACACACACACACACAAGCCCACTCAGAGTCAAACACACACACACACACACACACACACACACACACACACACACACACACACACACACACACACACTCACACTCACACACACACACACACTCACACACACTCACACTCACACACAGGGAACGGAATGACCTGAAGTGACAGCATTTAAATGTTCACATCGATCTATCACATAAAAATTGGAGCACACTCAAATTCGTACATAGCAGTACAATACAGCGGTATTGTGGGGAAAGCAACTCTGCTAAGCTAGCTCTAGCACAGACACTCTTTGGGACTTGGCCGACAGAGAGCTAGAGCGAGTTCTGGGCTAACCGGTCAGCTCCGGGCTAACCAGCTAGCTCTGGGTTAACAGCTAGCTCTGGGCTAATCGATTAACCCAAAGCAAGCTGTAGCGCTAACCAGACAGCTCTGGGCTCACCTGTTGCAGCAGCTGGTTCAGCAGGGCACTAACGAGCCCTGATAGCGGCCAGGTGCGCCTGATTGCTGTTCCCCTCTACGGTAGCTGATGCTTCGGGGCTCCCTCTGGGGTGAGTCTGTGTGTCTGTGTGTTATAGATGTGTGTAATATGTATCTATTTCACCCGCGTATACACACACACACACACACACACACACACACACACACACACACACACACACACACACACACACACACACACACACACACACACACACACACACACACACACACACACACACACACACACACACACACACACACACACAAACTCCTGCACTCGCTCTTATCCTAGCATTGGTTCAGTTTAATCTATTCAGACCGCAGGCCGGCTCTTTACCTTCTGTAACCCTTCATGATTCTCCGGCTCGCTCTCTCTCTCGCCCTCTCTCGCCTTTGCTCTGGTGCTCTATCTCGCTCTTTCTATTGCCCTCTCACTCTCTCTCGCCCTCTCTCGCCCTCACTCTGGGGCTCTCTCTCGCCCTCGCTCTGGCGCTCTCTCGCCCTCTCTCACCCTCGCTCTGGCGCTCTCTCGCCCTCTCTCACCCTCGCTCTGGCGCTCTCTCTCGCCCTCTCTCGCCCTCGCTCTGGCGCTCTCTCTCGCCCTCTCTTACCCTCGCTCTAGCGCTCTCTCTTGCCCTCTCTCGCCCTCGCTCTGGCGCTCTCTCTCGCCCTCTCTCGCCCTCGCTCTGGCGCTCTCTGTCGCCCTCTCTCGCCCTCGCTCTGGCGCTCTCTCTCGCCCTCTCTCGCCCTCGCTCTGGCGCTCTCTGTCGCCCTCGCTCGCCCCCCCCTCTGGCGCTCTCTCTCGCCCTCTCTCGCCCTCTCTCGCCCTCTCTTGCCCTCTCTCTGGCGCTGTCCGGCCCTCCTATTTAGACTGTGCCCTGCCATGTCTCGGTGCTGTGCCAGTCTGTTGGCCACTTAACCCTTTCCAGGTGGTTTTCGTTTGTTTTCTAATCATGCTCTCCCCCCGTGTGTTTGTCATGTCATGTGGTTCATTTCCTCTGTTTGTTGCGCTGCTGTCTGTAAGTTCAAGGTCTCATTTCAATCAGCCTCTCTCTCTTTGCTCTGCCTTCCTATGTCTCTCGCCCTCTCTCTCTTTTTGCCCTATCGCTGAGTCTACCGTAAATCTACCAAAACCACACATAAACACACACACACACACACACACACACACACACACACACACACACACACACACACACACACACACACACACACACACACACACACACACACACACACACACACACATCGTTAATCAATGCAAGCCTGCTTGGCACCGCCAAAACCCCAAATGACTATAGATTTTCTGTCGGCACCGCGGCTAAATTATGCTAACCTTCTGGTTTATGTACCGATTCTTTTTTTGGGCATTTCCAGTAATTGTGCCAGATGGGCGGTATTGCCATATGATGAATGGATAGGTAGAGATGGATTGGTAAAGACAGAGAGGTTAAGATGGATGGGTAAAGATGTATAAGTTAGGATGGATAAATGGATAGGTAAAGATAGATAGGTAAAGTGGGATGAATTCAAAGGTAAAAATGGATGTGGAAGGGATGGAGGAATCGGGATGGATGGATGGCAGAATACATGAATGAATGCAAGAATGGATAGTTGGTGCAGTTTGATGCATGAATGAGTGTCGTTAGATGGATGGATGGCAGAATGGATAGTTGGGTGCAGTAGGATGGATGGATGGGTGAATTGGCAGAATGGAGAGTTGGGTGCAGTAGGATGAATGGATAGTTGGGTGCAGTAGGATGGGTGGCTGGGTGCAGTTGGATGGATGGATGGGTGCAGCTGCGTCAGGCTTTGGAGTCAGATGTGTTTTTGACACAGGGCTGTTAGCGGCGGCGTGACATTAAAGCGTGCGGTTTGGTAAGACCGTAACAGCAAACTGTGTGCTGCAGAGATTGATGTGTTCCATAAAGAGCGGAGCTATGAATGGCCTGCTGATGTCAGGGCTTTGTTTAGACGCTGGATATTACACTGTGGATATCAGCAGATCAACTCTGTTTTAGTAGCACCAGCTACACAAACAGGAGACGCTGAAACAGAAGACACACGCACACACACACCACACACACACACACACACACACACACACACACACACACACGCATGCGCGCATGCACACGCACACAGGTATTGATGCACACGTAGGAGCACACAGATACTCACACACACATACACACATACATACACACACACACACGTATTGATACGCATATTGATGCACGTATAGGAACACACACACACACACACGCACAGATACAGAAAGAGGAACACACAAAAATAACACACACACTCCCATGTACCTGCAAGCACAAGCTCACGTACAAACATACACACACAAACACCTACAGAGACACACACACACACAGACACACACACACATTGAAGATTGTTCCATCAAAGTCAATATTAACGGTCTAGGCTATAAATTTGTCCTGACACATTTGTTATGGTTATAAAATCGGAAACAGTTTTCTTATTTTTCATTATCCATTCAATCTTTATTTATATGATTATTACTACACAGTGCTGAGACGTTTTATTTTCATTAGAATTTGTAGTTGGCGTGTATA
>OLKM01001591.1:86201-99156 GCA_900291075.1 Melanogrammus aeglefinus
GTTTCTGGCTACCCAGCGCTATATTTGGCCCCTGTGTGTGTGTGTGAGTGAGTGAGTGTGTGTGTGTGTGTGTGAGTGTGAGTGTGTGTGTGTGTGTGTGTGTGTGTGTGTGTGTGTGTGTGTGTGTGTGTGTGTGTGTGTGTGTGTCTGTGTGTCTCAGAGATCCAGAGAGAGCAAGAGAGTGAAAGATTGAGAGAGAAGGACTCATAAGTTCTGTAACACACAGTGATAGGACAGCCATCGCCAAAGTGATTGATTTGGTCACCTTTGTGCTTGTAGCATCAGTCTCTGACAAGATCATGCTTTTGTGATTTTGCGTGTGTGGGGGTGTGTGTGTGTGCGTGTATCTCAATACCACTGTACATGTGTGTTTGTTTGTAGGCAGGCCTTCGGCTTTTGGCCTGTTTAAAAGTAATGTGTTTACTGTACCAATCTCATCTCAATGGGCTGCTTTCTAGTAACAAACCAGCAGTGGATTCTTCCCTTCATGATAGATTCCTCCTGGTCGATGCTGATGCCATCGAGAGAGGCTGAAATTATAGGTTTCATTAAAGAGGTACCCAACAATGCTTTGGCTTTTATGCCCAGATATGAATCAGATGTCTGCATTTTATTGAATCATAATGCTCTGTTGCATCAACACACAGCTGAATGAACACAATATCGCAAACACCCAGTCACTTGGGGCTGCCAAAACGCACATGCATTCCTCTCTCTCTCTCTCTCTGCAACACATACAGACACATGCACAGACACACACACACACACACACACACACGCACACACGCACGCACGCACGCACGCACGCACGCACGCACGCACGCGCGCGCGCGCGCGCACACACACACACACACACACACACACACACACACACACACACACACACAATTTATTTCTGTCCCAGTGAGTGATGGCTTTTCATAACCAGACATCCATCAATAGTGTTTGGGGACCGCCTTGTTTCTGGCTGGATTACTACTATATTACTAGATATTATTATATAGCATTTCTCTCTCTCGCTGACTTTATCACTCTCTCTCTCTGTCTGTCTCTCTCTCCCTTTCTCTCTATCTTGCACTCTCTCTCTATTCAGGATTGAGAGGGCTCTATTTGCATTGAAAGGTAAATTTCCAATGCCAGACCATGAGAGGCAAATTAGACACAACATCGATATAAACAGTAATAATCAAATCACATCTAAAAAATACGAAATAAATTGTCTCTGGCGCTCTTTCTCTCTCTGTCTGTACCATATACAGTATGTGCTGCTATTTATATAATATTTGATGTCTGTGTGTGTGTGTGTGTGTGTGTGTGTGTGTGTGTGTGTGTGTGTGTGTGTGTGTGTGTGTGTGTGTGTGTGTGTGTGTGTGTGTGTGTGTGTGTGTGTGTGTGTGTGTGTGTGTGTGTGTGTGTGTGTTTGGGAGGGGCACATGTGTGTGTGTGTGTTGACTGGTGAAGGACACAGCTAGGCAGCTCTGTCCATCTGGGCTGCCAAGGTGCAGTGGGACTAGTCTCAACCAAACAGCATTTTGCTCTTTCCCTGCCAGCTGTCATGCCTCTCTCTCTCTCTCTGTCTCTCTCGCTCTCGCTCTCGCTCTCTCTCTCTCTCTCTCTCTCCTTCCAGCCTTTCTTCATCTCCACCAGTGCTCTCTTCCCTGCTCCCACCCTGTGTCCTGGCTCCTATCTGGTTCATCTAGACCCGTCATGTTTGGTTTTAATATTTTGGTTTAGTACCTTGTGGTTGTTTATCGTTGGCACCTGAAAAAGTGCTGTTTACTTCCTCTCTCTTAGGAACCCCACGTGTGTATCTCCCTTTGTCACTGCTCATTTAACACACACACACACACACACACACACACACACACACACACACACACACACACACACACACACACACACACACACACACACACACACACACACACACACACACACACACACACACACACACACACAAACGCCTTCAGTGGATGGCAGCAAGTATGACGTGAGTATTTTGCCCATCCTGGTTGTTCCCATCATGCAGAAAAATAAAAACCAGTATAATTACAATTGTTTACCTGGAACACTGCCGCATGCAAGTCTGACATGGTACAAATATTGGTTCTGATAAGCAACACTTTCTTATATGTTATCCTGGTACCTGTACAAACAGTGTCCATCTGCTTGCCTCAATGTGATCGACCCCTGGAGAGGGATGTGCTTGTAGACTGGTAAGAATGTTATTGGTTTTGTCTCGGGGCATTTCGGGTCCATCTGGAACAGCCACGAAGACAATATTAGAAAATGCACCCTGACACTAAACTAGACTCCACCACCACCACAGACCCCACCCCCACCCGTCTATCCCCCCCGCCCCTCACACCCCTCACACCCAGAACATCCCTGTCTGTGATGATGTATGCTAATTATGCTAATCTTGCTTGAGATTATGTAAAATAATGCGCGTCCCCACTATTAACGTTATAGATGTGGGAGGAGGTTGCGTTTCCAATCCCCTTACTGTAACACCACAGACAATACAGACGACCGGGTCAGGAGGGAACGTCTTCATCAGTCTACCCCCACCCTCCCCCCTCCCCCCCCGTCCCCCCATCCCCAATGCCTGTGACGCCTAGCGTATTTAATCATGTTCCTGCTTTCATTACTGCTGTAATAGGATTCCAAAGGCCCTGCAAATCTTTTTTTGTTAAACTGCTGCTGTTTAACATAACCACAATTTCTAAGATGTCTAAGGTTGGTGGATGTGTGTGTACGCTCTGAATATACTTATTGGTCAGAGAGCTCTGTTCCCAACTGGCTAGCTGAAGGGTGATTGGCTCAATTATGTTTGGTTTGCAAATTGATTGGCTAAAGGGCGATCGCCTGAAGGGCGATTGGCTAAAGGGTGATTCGCTGAACGTTGATTGGCTGAAAGGGGATTAGCTAAACGGCGATTGGCTGAAAGGGGATTGGCTGAACGGTGATTGGCTGTAGCATGATTGGCTGAAGGGTGATTAGCTGAATGGTGATTGGACTGAAGGATGTTTGGCTGAAGGCGATTGGCTAAAGAGTGATTGACTGAGAGGGGATCGGCTGAAATGTGATTGGCTGAAGGGGGATTGCCTGAGTGAAGTGTGAGTGATCCTGTTGCAGCGTGTGCTGCCGCATGTCGGCAATGTGCTGCCGAGTGACAGACAGCCCCCGGCCCTCCCCCACCCCCTCCGACCCTCCACAACCCCCCCCTCCTACTAGCTCTAGCTCCGGCTGTGGGACCAACAACACACAGCAGCCACAGCCCCGTGAACGGAGGCAAACATGTTGAGGCTTTGCCTCTCATCGGAGCGCCGGCTGTGGGCTGCGTCCACCTCGAGGCAAGCTCCCTGTGAGGCTCCACCACACCACCTCTGGGGTCATTACCATGCATGGGGGGGCGGGGGGGGGGGATGCAGGGGACTGCATGACCTCCTGCTAATCAAGGGCCAGCAGCTTGTCAGGGGAGACACGGAAACCATCACTCCTGAGACACGCGTGGGTCACGCATGCTGCGTGTGTGAGTGTGTGTTTGTGTGTGTGTGTGGTGTGCGTGTGTGTGTGTGTGTGTGCGTTTGTATGTGTTATACCTGTAGTCAATGGGTCATGCAGAACATGAAGGCACATGACATGTGTCTTACCCGTGCAGGCACGTGTTTGTGTGTGTGTGTGTGTGTGTGTGTGTGTGTGTGTGTGTGTGTGTGTGTGTGTGTGTGTGTGTGTGTGTGTGTGTGTGTGTGTGTGTGTGTGTGTGTGTGTGTGTGTGTGTGTGCGTGCGTGCGTGCGTGCGTGTGTGTGTGTGTGCATGCCTAAAAGTAGGGCTAAATTCTGATCACACACAGTGTCTCTAGGTATCCTAATGGTCTAGGTTTCTTCCCTGTGTAGAAGTTGCAAACAAAAACTGCACTCGTTTTTTAAGTGACGTCATTTTGCCTGTGTATTGTTTTAGAGTCCACTTGGGGTCACTATTGTGCTGTTCAGCTCGCTTCTGTTTCTATCATATTATTATTATTATTATTATTATTATTATTATTATTATTATTATAATGTTTTAAATAAACATAACATTAACATGACAGATGGTGACACTCTAATTAATGTATCGTTCCTAAAGCTCTTATTTAGGATCTGAGTAGTTTCCTCATTGCATCATACGAAATCTGAGGAAATACGGTAATACCTTAATAACTAATTCAATATGAGTCTATTATTTTTATTCAGAAAGGTTCAACATTTCTCTGCATGGTTTTGAGAGGTTATATCTTATCTCATTGTTTCCTATCACTCTTTTGTTTCTTAGCTGTTATTTCTCTGTATTCTCCTCCCTCTCTCTCCCCCCCTTACAGTTTGCCTTCCATCTACGGCTCCCATAAGCCTTTAAATACCATGACACATTTGAATTAAATATTTAAACGACCCAGCCTTGCGTCAGACTTGCAAAGAAGGTGTTGGTTGATGCTGATGACTGCTGATGACTGCTAACCCTCATTTCTCTCTCTCTCTCTCTCTCTCTCTCTCTCTCTCTCTCTCTCTCCTCTCTCTCCTCTCCCTCTCCTCTCCTCTCTCTCTCTCTCTCTCTCTCTCTCTCTCTCTCTCTCTCTCTCTCTCTCTCTCTCTCTCTCTCTCTCTCTCTCTCTGTCCTCTAAAACCTCCCCCATCGATCTCTGCCCGGCAACAGGGACTAATTGATCATTAATGTCTGATTAGGGACAGCGGTGATAAAAAGAGCAATGGATTGATATTATGAATTACCCTTACTCCGGGATCTATTGATTTGGGCTGCACAGATGTAATCAAGGCCAGGATTAGCCACATGGTACCAACTGCCATACTTTATTTCACAGAGTATAACCATGTATGGGATTGGTTTTAGGGGCTGGTGGAACAGGGTGACAAACCACAGCCCAATGACAAACGACCAGCTGAGCATTACATCGCCTGTGGCTCTCTCTTTCGGAAGCAAGGCCACTGGGAAAAGGAAAGGAAAGATTATTTAAAGACAGGTGTAAGCGCTGTTTGACTGTATACTGGTATGATTGGAAAAAATGGTCCCTCCTATATGCATACTATATGCATATGGGAGCGTCAATGCATGCCGGCCTAAACCCATGGCCCCATAAAAGATGCATGTGAACTATTGGGTACAACTCGGTAACCATTGAAGTGAAGTCACCGATGAGGTTAAAAACTGCTTTGTGTTCTTCACCGCGAGGCGTTCTTTTGAGTCAGTGTAGGTGAGGACCATGTTTTATTCATCGGTGCGTCTTGAGCAATGCAGCATCACACGTACAGTATGTGCACGTGGACGCGCACACGTGGACAGGAGTATACACACATATACACACACTTACACAACACTCTATCCCTGATGTTCACTCCCTCCCTCCCTCCCTCCCTCCCTCCCTCCCTCCCTCCCTCCCTCCCTTTCTCGAACACATGAAAATAACACAAATAGAAAAATAGGTTAAGGAATAGTGTGTGTGTGTGTGTGTGTGTGTGTGTGTGTGTGTGTGTGTGTGTGTGTGTGTGTGTGTGTGTGTGTGTGTGTGTGTGTGTGTGTGTGTGTGTGTGTGTGTGTGTGACCTGGTGGGGAGAGTGTCTCTAGGTGACATCATAATACAAAGGAGAAGCCTAGAGCTGCATCCTCTGCCTCGTTAGACAGGAAATCCAGCCCTCCATTATCAGCTGGGTCATTATCCTCCTCTCCTCTCCTCTCCTTCCCTCTCCTCTCCTCTCCTCTCCTCCCCTCCTCTCCTCTCCTCTCCTCTCCTCTTCTCTCCTCTCCTCTCCTCTCCTCTCCTCCTCTCCTCCCTCTTCCTCTCCTCTCCTCCCTCTCCTCTCCTTCCCTCCTCTCTCTCCTCTCCTCTCCCTCCTCTCTCTCCTCTCCTCTCCTCCTCCTCTCCTCTCCTCTCCTCTCCTTTCCTCCTCTCCTCTCCTCTCCTCTCACTGCCATCTTTTCTTCTCTCCTTCTTACCTTCCTGGTATCCTCTCGTCTCCTCTCCCCCTTTTCTCCTCCTGTCCTCTTCTATTCTCCCCCTCATCTGGCCTTGTCTCCTCTCCTTCTCGTCTCATCTCCTCTCCTTTCCTGTCTCCTCTTTGCCTCTCCTCTTCTCCCCTCCTCTCTTATGTTGTATTCTCTTTTCTTCTCCGCTCCCCTTCACTCCTTCACTCCTTCTTCCTCTTCTCCTCTTTTACTATCTCTCCTCACTTCCTTATCTTCCCTCTTCTCCTGCCCAAACTGCCTTGCTCACCCCCCCACCCCTCTACCAAGACATAAGGTGGCAGAACAAAATATCTCCTACACAGCCCGTCCTCAGCCAATTACAGTTACAAAGCATTTGGATTAAAATACCCCAAAAACTGTTTAATGGCTGACTGGTTCTGTGTGTGTGTGTGTGTGTGTGTGTGTGTGTGTGTGTGTGTGTGTGTGTGTGTGTGTGTGTGTGTGTGTGTGTGTGTGTGTGTGTGTGTGTGTGTGTGTGTGTGTGTGTGTGTGTGTGTGTCCATTTGAGTGTGCGTGCGTGTGTGTGGAGGACTTTGCAGGCACAGAGTTTGGGAAAAGTTGCTCTTCTTGTGTGCGCCTAAAGCTCTGAACATGTAGTGAAAGGGAGCGGCTTGTGTATAATACAGGGCACCATGCACCATCTACATGTGTGAACCCAAAGACATCTATTTGTGTTCTGAGGTCTCCTAGTTGAGCTGTCCTCTTACACACATTGACAGCGTACTGTCTGATGTGAGTGTGTGTGTGTGTGTGTGTGTGTGTGTGTGTGTGTGTGTGTGTGTGTGTGTGTGTGTGTGTGTGTGTGTGTGTGTGTGTGTGTGTGTGTGTGTGTGTGTGTGTGTGTGTGTTGTGTCTGTGTTCCATCACATGGCCCCGGGCAGCTCTGTGTTTCGCGGGGAGGTAAACGCTGTATCGGCCACACAGCAAGGTTAACGCTACGTTTTGATAGATATACATCTGTATTTGTGTATTTATTTATATTTATACACAACGAAACGTTATCTGCTCCCCGGAATAGCTGCGTGACAGATAATAGTGTGGAGGAGTGTATTGTTTGGTTTTTGAACGTTCTCTCCATGTATGCTCGCAGGGAACAAAATAATGAGCTGAGCATTAGCATGGCAAGAGCTCCATGGGTTGGAAACAGCCAAGCTGGGTCATCTGCGGGAGCCGGTGTAAAAAAAAGTACACTTCCACTTACTACAGCGAGTGGCTGTAGCAAGGGGAGTGAGCATCTGGCTCACGTGAAGTTATTTTTTTGGCTTCCGTGCTTCTCTTATCGGGCTCCATTGCTGTTTTTCGAACGGTGCAAATGTCCCACAAAACTAACCGTTTGAAATAGAGTGGTGGAGTTATTAGGCGAGGGGAATGAATAATTCACATAATAAACTAGGGGTGTCATATTGCCTCTAAGGGGAGTTTATTCTCTTGAAAGCACGACGCACCACAGTCGTAATAGATTCATTACACAGGAATATGTATATACTCTTATACCACTGTGGGAGTAGTATTTTGGTGCTGCAATTTTAACAACCCATCAATCCATGTTAAATATGCAGGCCGTAGACACTTGGTGATCGTGGTATATTTCATCATCTCAGGCCATCAACTACTGCTTTGGACTTGATCAGAATCAATTGAGACGACATACCTCAGTGTTGCGGTTGTGGTTCTGTGTCTATGATTAACATCAGCAAAAGCGCAAAGAGGCGTTGATTGCCGAGCAATTAACTCAATACAACCAAATATTTAAAAAAAACACCACTATCAAACAATATAATATCAACACAAAATAATCAGAGCTGTAGTGAGGGAAAAATTTGTTAAGCCTCCCTACGAAGTGGCTGAGACGGGCAACACAGACCTTTTAATGTGTGGTTTTCTGTGTGGAGCCATCCTCTGTTTTCATCTGGTATTTTACCTGGTCTCTCCTTCACACCTCATTCCCCTCGCCGTACTTTCCCTCCTAACTTGACAGCCCTCCCCTCCCCCCCCCCCCATTTCAAATGACCCCTTTGTGGGAACGTGGTCTCGGAGGAGTGGTTGAGTATGAGTTCGGACTCCAGAGAGCCCCGTCTAATAGTCACTGTGCAGGGGAGCCATGCTGGCCTCACTGAACCAGCACTCAGAAATTCACATACAGCATGTACCCTAGGATTATGGTTTTCTGGTGTGTTTTGTGTGTGTGTGTGCAAATATGTGTGCATGCATGTGTGTGTGTGTGTGTGTGTGTGTGTGTGTGTGTGTGTGTGTGTGTGTGTGTGTGTGTGTGTGTGTGTGTGTGTGTGTGTGTGTGTGTGTGTGTGTGTGTGTGTGTGTGTGTGTGTGTGTGTGTGCGCGTGCGTGTGTGTGTGTCTTTGCGTATGTGTGTGTGCATGTGCCCATTTTCTGTGACGATCTAAGCTGTGATTCTATTAAAAATACTGAACATGCTGCCTATTTGAGAAGGAGAGAAAAGGGGGATTTGGCGTTTAGTTTTTATTGGTTCGGCATTTATAGACTGGAGGAAAGGAAGGCAAGAAAGTATTAAACAGAAGAGATGAGATGAGAACGGGGAGAAAATGCCCTCTCTCTCTCTTTCTCTCAGAGTAGTCTGGCCTCTGGGGTAAAATCAACTGATTTGTGATGATAATAAGAAAGATGAAGCAGATTCCTTTTGTCTCTTTATATACCCTCTATCACCCTCTATCACTCTCTCTTTCCCTATAGTTCTTTATAGCTCCCTTTTTTCTCTGTCTGTCCGTCCATCTGTCTGCCTGTCTGGCCATTTCTCTATATGGCTCAGTATATCTCTCTGTCTGTCTGTCCGTCTCTCTGTCCTCCCGTCTGTTTCTGTGTCTATCGTCTTTCTGTCGATTTTTTTTTATCTGTCTATCTATCTGACGCTGAGTGTGTCTGTCTGTCTGTCTGTCTGTCTGTCTGTCTGTCTGTCTGTCTGTGTGTCTGTCCATCTGTCGCTCCCGCCACATCACTGTCTATCTCCTGCCAAGCCCAAATAACAAAATCCCTGCCACAAAATCCATCGCGGTAATGGCGTGGTGCGTGTGAGGGGAATGATTAGGACGGAGATGGAGAGTGAAATCAGCCCCATGAATCAGAATACATTCCCCCGCATTATGGCCTCACAGTCTCCCTGCAAGGGAGCCGACAGATACAGCCTTTATCAGAAGCCCCCCGCCCCCTCCTCCATGAACAGAAACACTCTCTCACCCCTCCCCCCTGCCTGACTTTCACCCAAGGTTTTTGTTATTATTTATGACCCAAATTTTTTTCAATCGTTAAAAACAACAACAACAGCAAAATGAAACTGCTCGTAATAAAAGAGAGCAATAGCTCAGCGCCCTGGACAGTTGGAACAACCCTGAGCATCGCAGGAAACAGGTAAACAGGCCCTTCTGTCAAGTGGGAACCGGGGCGAGGCCGGCCCAGAGATAAACAAACATGGCGGCCGTCCCTAAAAGAGAGTTCAGGGAGTGTTTAATCGTATCTATTTTTTGTGCCTTTTTCCTAAGAGTCTTGCATCCGAGACCTTCGCGGTCTATACTTTCTAAGCATGGGTTTGCACTAAGCTTGGCAGTTTAGGTACAGTTTAATATAATGTCCCATATGTTGGACGTCTTTGTAATAGGGACAGGATTTAGCTAGGTCTTACGATATGTATTGCGCTCCTATCCGGTATGTATTG
Source organism: Melanogrammus aeglefinus (assembly GCA_900291075.1). NCBI lineage: Eukaryota > Metazoa > Chordata > Actinopteri > Gadiformes > Gadidae > Melanogrammus > Melanogrammus aeglefinus. Next base: position 95,906 of record OLKM01001591.1, read on the forward strand.
TGTTCTGTTCATTTTGTCAGTATCATAATGCAACTTGTGAATATTTTTCACAACTTTATTTTTTGTGTTGTTTAATCGTTGTGTTTTGGGTTCTGCAGTGCTCTTGTCTTTAACTGAATGTAGCCAAACCAGTACAAAACAGAACATAGTTGATGCAAATTGACAAATACGATATAGCGCCCCCTGTAGGACGGCGCTATACTTTATATTCCACTATGATGCTACCATTTTTCAGTCCACCTGATTTTCAAGTATTGCGGAAGCAAAGAATCCCAAGTCTTACGCAAATAGATTTTTTTACCCCCATCCTACCTTATCCAAAGTGTCGCACGGCATTAAGGCCGGCAACATTCTCAGCACGGATTTCCCCAGCGGAATGGAACCCCTAACCCTGTTCGTTTAGACAGAGTCTGGAGTCAGAGAGAGGGGCAGAGGAAAGGCCTTGGGTAGTGTGTGGCTCCTTCACACCTCATTAGCACAGTAATGTGGTCTGGGCTGTATACTGGCCGTCAACACCAGCAGCACCACCTCCACCACCACCCCCGCCATGATCACACTCAGCACCCAGGCTCTCCTGCCATCACTCCGGCCCCCGCATTTCCGCCCCCGGCTTTGTCCACCGATCTACATGTTGTTTTGTTTGTTTTGGTTGTGGGGTCATGGGGAGAGAGGAAATCGAAAGAAGTGGCTTAAGGCGAATGGGGATGGTGGGACATTACTGCCAAAACCTGAGAGAAGATAGGGGTGGCATTCGCTGAGGGCCATTGGGACAGCTGATGAATATCTGGTGAGGGGTGTGAAGGAATGAGGTCAAGAAAAGGACAGAATGAAACAAAAGCTGGAGAAATGATCCCCCCCCCCCCCCAAAACCAGACTGAACCATTGTACCACCTGTAAAGATGGAGGGAAGGGTGAGAGGGAAGTTCTCCTCCCAGATCCACACACCACATCAGACAGCCTCATACCCGACAGCCAATGGGGAATCAGAGAGAGAGAGAGAGAGAGAGAGAGAGAGAGAGAGAGAGAGAGAGAGAGAGAGAGAGAGAGAGAGAGAGAGAGAGAGAGAGAGAGAGAGAGAGAGAGAGAGAGAGAGAGAAGTGAAAGGAGAAACATAGAGGGAGTGGAGAAGAGGATCCTCTCAGACCACAATAGATGAAGTGATGTTTTGTCGGCGACAGGTTTGTTTCACTGTGAACACTTCATGACACTTGAGCACACATACGTGAACCCTCGGTCATACCGGCTAGTAGTCCAGCTCCAATGGACAGAGAAATGTGCAATCCACCTCGGATATGCTCACAGACATATTCAAAACAGAGACAAAGATGTGAGAGGGAGAGAGAAAAGGGAGGGAGGGAGGCAGATAATATGAGAGGACGAGAGCGATATATAGAGAGGCAGAGAGAACATTACAGAGAGAATAACGGAGGGAGAGATAGATGATAATAGGAGAGAGAGGATAAGCAAGGGAGAGAGAGGTTGTGCGGGAGGGAGGGCAGGAGGGAGGCAGAGGCCGAGAGAGAGCAGGCCACAGAAAGCAGGAGCAGGGTGAGAGGGATGACAGTAATTAGGGTGCAGCAACAAGGTGCAAGGGTGTCAAGAAGACAGATCATGCTGCGCTGACCCAAGGTGAGAGACGAGGTGCCAGTCATGGGGATGAGGGGGAGACGGGTGAGGGGGGAAGGGGGAGAGGGGTCGACGACCAAAGGTCTACACCGATGTAAGTGAACACAGAGACCAGAGACGGCCTGACATGGGTAAACATGCTCACCATGCAAGGGTTAAATATATGATACTCGTTTGGAGAACTGGGTTCAGAGGACTGGGCTGGGAGGACAGTGTTGGGAGGACTGGTTTTGAGGACTGGTTTGAGGACTGGGTTGGGAGGAATTGGTTAGGAGGACTGGATCCGAAAGGCTGGTTTGGAGACCTGGTTTGGAGTACTAGGTCAGATAAATTTGGTTTGAAGGACTGGTTTGGAGGAATGGTTTCGAGGAATCAGTTCTGAGAAATGGGTTTGGAGGAATGGGCTGGGAGTACTGGTTTTGGAGGACTGGTTTTGGAGGACCAGGTCCACAGGATTTCATCATGGTTATCCGGGTTCAGACACCAGGAGTACGCCACCAGGCAGCGATTCTCAACACTGCAAATGTTTGGATGTTATTTCCCGACAGAAATCCATATGTAGGTGAACTCTTCATCCCCTTCCTGATGCCATTCCCTTCTTGATGTGTTTATCTCTGTCACTTTTAAATCTCGATGTGCCACAACAAATGACTCCGAAGCGTCTCCCTTTGCAAATATATATTTACATCTGCTGTCGGGGAAATGACGGCACACACTAGAATGACAAAGCCTGGAAAAAAGGCATACTCACTGACGGCTTTGATATGACAAGTTCTAATATATATTTCTTTCACCTTACATGTTTTCGCTCCAGTTTTCCATACTATGCCAGGTTCGTGAACTCTGAGATCAGAGAGTGAGGGAGAGAGAGGCGGGGGCGAGAGAGAGAGAGAGAGAGAGAGAGAGAGAGAGAGAGAGAGAGAGAGAGAGAGAGAGAGAGAGAGAGAGAGAGAGAGAGAGAGAGAGAGAGAGAGAGAGAGAGAGAGAGAGAGAGAGGAGAGAGGAGAGAGAGAGAGAGAGAGAGCTTGGGGAGAGAGAGAGGAGGAGAGAGAGAGAGAGAGAGAGAGGAGAGAGAGGCCGAGTGATGAGAGGTGAGGAGAGAGAGGTTGGGAGAGAGGGGGAGAGAGGGGGAGAGAGAGAGAAGTGCTATGGGGAGGGTGACGGTGGGGTGAGGCGAGAGCCAGATGGGGGGGGGGCAGGCGGCCGGCATATGTACAGGAAGGAGAGCGAGAGCGAGCGAAGCAGTGGGTGGAGAAGAAAATAACACTCTCAGAACGCACCCGAAGACGTCAATTTCAGACGCTTTCTGTCGCTCGGCTTCCCGTTGGATCTCACCTGAGATCCAACGGGGCGCCCCCCGACAGGACTAAGAACAAGACGCACCGGCATCCCTGCCTCCGGCGGGCCGCCGCCTCACATGGGGGGGGGGGGGTTGAAAGTTCACCAGGTGAATCAGAGGTGATGCCATCCCACTGTAGGTGTAGAGAGAGAGAGAGAGAGAGAGAGAGAGAGAGAGAGAGGAGAGAGAGAGAGAGAGAGAGAGAGAGAGAGAGAGAGAGAGAGGAGAGAGAGAAGGAGAGAGAGAGAGAGAGAGAGAGAGAGAGAGAGAGAGAAGTGGAAAGCTA
>OLKM01001591.1:107835-120350 GCA_900291075.1 Melanogrammus aeglefinus
TGCTGGAGCGATGTCCTAGCTCGTGTTCAGCATTATTTTTACTGTTCACGGCTGTTGGGATGAGCTGAGGTGAGCTGCGATGTGGGCAATAGTTTCCCCACTCCTCCCGCCGTTCTTAGTGCCATTACTTTAAAGCCCAGAAAATATGGTGGGCTCCCCCATCTTAATGTGTGCAGAACGGCTCCAAGCAGTAAAATCGGGCCCTAATTGCGAGGAGCCGGAGAATGGATGGCCCCCAAAGGACCCTTCTCACAAGAGGAGACGATGACTCAAATGAAACTAGGGAGAAAGAAAGAAATGAGAGAGAGAGAGAGAGAGAGAGAGAGAGAGAGAGAGAGAGAGAGAGAGAGAGAGAGAGAGAGAGAGAGAGAGAGAGAGAGAGAGAGAGAGAGAGAGAGAGAGAGAGAGAGAGAGAGAGAGAGAGAGAGAGAGAGAGAGACAGAGACAGAGACAGAGAGAAAGAGAGAGAGAGAGAGAGAGAGAGAGAAGGAATGGAGTCATTGATGTGTTCTCCTGATGCAGCAGAAGACACTGGGATAAAAGGAAACAGGAACTGAGATTCTGCGAACTAATCAATCGTCTTGCTCTGCGTTGTTTCAACATCAGAGGATGGTGCGTGCGTAATTTTGTTGTTGTACGCCGTTGGAAGGAAGAAGACTTTTTGTTTGTCTTTGGGATGATCCAGAAATCATTGTGATAAGAGGGAGGAATGAGAAGATTGGTAGCTGTGATGATATTTTGGCAGAAGGCAGCACCAGGTTACATAAAGTATTGACTATCCAATCTGCATCAGTCCCGCTGAGGCTGACAAATCATAGCTATTATCTTTCAAAATGCAACTCTGCATGAAGTGAACAGAGTTCAGTGATGCTTAAGCAGGAATACAGCACACAGACCAAGTGGAGTTTACCTCGAGGCTTTATCATTTAAAGGGAGAGGGATTCATGTGACAATTTATTCAGTAATTGGTGTCCACCTCCACCTATAGTTCAAATCATACAGCAGGGATTGAAAAGCAGAACAGAAATAGGAGAAAAACAACATATTAACACAGTTCATATCCAGATTCTGATGTTATTTCCCTAGCTTTGACTTGATTTTAAACGAAGGGCTTTTGATAACGGCAACGAGTCACTTTTGTCTCCAGTGCCAACCGTTTTAAAAAGCTTTTACTAAGCTGATAGATTTCAAGACATGAGCTGTAAAGGAAACATACAATGCTGATGACATTGAACATCCTGCATGATGCAGTAAAAAAGAAGAAGCACATACTTTACTACGACATCATCGTATCAAGGACAAGACATTCCAACGAAAACAAAAAAAGAAAAGAAAATTGTAGACGCAGGTCAAGAAATTAATCCTCTATTGAATGAAGGTTGACTGAGTTGTATTAGAGAAGGGGAGAACTAAGGAAAAGCAGGACTGTAAAATTAAGGGATAGACAAACAAAGACAAAGCAAGAGAGAAAGGCAAATTATGGGGTCCGGTTTATACAAAAGTCAATTGAGAGAAATATCGGGGTTCTGTGGCTTTATGAGTGAGAGAATGTCGTCTTTGTCATCATCTCTGTCTTTGATTTCAAAGCTGTTGCTTATAATGTATCACTCACACACACACACACACACACACACACACACACACACACACACACACACACACACACACACACACACACACACACACACACACACACACACACACACACACACACACACACACACACACACACACACACACACACACACACACACACACACACACACACAGACACATTCACACACACACTCACTTAATTGTAAGAATACTAATTAACTTGTTGCACACACACATTAAGCAGTGGAAAAAGCACACATGGAATCCAACACAAGACAGCATCTCACAAAAAAATATTTTAATCGTTGTTAGAAATTAAAATCTTATGCTTGCCACACTGGGCATTTTTAAAGACAATGATGCTAATCATTCCACGACGCATTGAAAATCCCAGTCAATAAACTTATAATCATTTACTTCTCCAACATGGGGGTATGGTGTATCCCATCTGCTATCATACTTTGGCTTTCCAATGTTATGTTTATTGCTTTATTCTTTTAGGAAATATCACTGAGTCTGTGTATAAATGTGGCCACCGGTTGAGCTTTGGTGGTTGTTCATGTTGTGGCTGTGTCGCTTTGTGTCAGGCCACGCTCCCATCCTAATCAATATTTAATCCTGCATGCTAACGTTGCGCTCAGGTTCCTCACACAGGCTGCTTTGTGATCCAGTGTTTTGGTGAACATACGCCGAAATGCTGCTCACGCCGGTCGGGGTCCTCTCGCTGTTGGACGTTGTGGTTGTTTATAAACAGATGTTGTTGTAGTTGACCCCTACTGCCCCTCCTCTCCCCCTCCCTCCCCACCCCCCCCAAGGATGTTACCGACCCTCGCCGGCGACGGGCAGGTAATGGCCACCTCTGCTCCTCCCTACCTCCTCAGCCCTTCATGCCGAGTGACCCAAGTGACTGCAAGAAAATAAACTGAAATACTTTAGACAGGCTATGACATAAATAAGTGTGGGGCTAGAATGCTATTTTGATTATTATTACTTTCTAATCTCCCTAGCCAAAAGAAAGCAATTTTCGCATTTTGCCGTCATATTGCGGGAGACGAATCTGTGTTTTTTTCTCTTGATGTGGAGAACTTCTAATCCTAATTGCGGCAAGCAGAAAAATAATTGAGTCAGGGCGACGACAGTAACAAACACACACACACACACACACACACACACACACACACACACACACACACACACACACACACACACACACACACACACACACACACACACACACACACACACACACACACACACACACACACACACACACACACACACATCACTTTGTACACACGCATAGATATATAAAATGCTTGGAGGCACACCCACTGAAGAGTGATTCCTTTATTCTACTTGCAGGAAGCAAACTCTGCATTCACACAAACACACACATGCACGCACGCACACACACACACACACACACACACACACACACACACACACACACACACACACACACACACACACACACACACACACACACACACACACACACACACACACACACACACACACACACACACACACACACACACCAACAAACGCTTGGTGAAACAGCCGTAAACACATGGCCAAACATAACCTTATCATTAAAGGCTTCTAGAATACAGTCAAGGTAGCAGTGACACACCGTGAAACACACCAGTGGATTCAATACAAAGCAATCTGCACCCCCCCCACACACAAACACACAGACACACACAAACACTCACAAATCCTCTCCCAGGGACTGACGTAAACACAGCCATGGTGTCTTATCTGTCTGTGTGTGTGTATGTGTGCGTCCATGTGTTTGTCTGTGTTACCTATGATGTTCAATAGGTGTGTGTGTGTGTGTGTGTGTGTGTGTGTGTGTGTGTGTGTGTGTGTGTGTGTGTGTGTGTGTGTGTGTGTGTGTGTGTGTGTGTGTGTGTGTGTGTGCGTGCGCGTGTGTGCGTGTGTGTGTGTGTTACCTGTGATGTTTAGTGTGTGTATGTGTGTCACCTATGTTGTTCGGTGTGTGTGTGTGTGTGTGTGTGTTTGTGTGCGCCTGTGTGCGTGTTTGTGAGTACACATGCGTGCAGGGTAAATCAGGCAGAACAGCACTCTGCAGGGACCCTTCCATTCCATTAGCTAAAGTACAGGTAGCTCAGCTCCACCTCACACCACCACGCCTTCAAACAACCAAGAACAAACTGAATGTACTGTTACAGGGGGAGAGAGAGGGAGAGAGTAGGATTGAGAGAGAGAGAGAGAGAGAGAGAGAGAGAGAGAGAGAGAGAGAGAGAGAGAGAGGAGAGAGAGATGAGAGAGAGAGAGAGAGAGAGAGAGAGAGAGAGAGAGAGAGAGAGAGAGAGAGAGAGAGAGAGAGAGAGAGAGAGAGAGAGAGTTTTATGAGTGCAAATTCAGACGTGCTTTGTTGCTCACGTGCCTGACGCCTGTCATTAAACATTGACTATCTCTTTGCCGTAGAGGACAAATGAAGGCCGTTATCCGTCAGTCCGTCCCCTCTGCACGTCCGTCCCCTTTCCTCTGATCAATTCCCCTCTCTCTGTTCTCGGGAAACTACTTTGATGGAAGATGACATATGTCAATACTGATGTACTAGACGCCTGTACTTGTATGTTGAGCTTGTGTATGTACGTTTTTTTTGTGTGAGTGTGTGTGTGTGTGTGTGTGTGTGTGTGTGTGCGCGTGTGTGTGTGTGTGAGGAGGGGTATTTGTGTGCATGTGTGTGTGTCAGTCATCTCTCATTTAGCCTGATGGAGGCCTCTCTCTCTGTCTCTGTCTCTGTCTCTCTCTCTCTCTCTCTCTCTCTCTCTCTCTCTCTCTCTCTCTCTCTCTCTCTCTCTCTCTCTCTCTCTCTCTCTCTCTCTCTCTCTCTCTCTCCCTTGCACTCTTGCTCTTGCTTCCTCTCCCCCTGTCACTCTTCCTCATCCCAGTATACTACAGGCATGTAGGACACAAACCATGACTAGACAAGACCAGACTGTCACTTGGAAATAGGCTCAGTTTCTGTTGAACATTGTCACTACAGAAATAAATAATCAGTTCAGTATAATACTTTTCAAAGGATTTGCTCTTGCTGCTAGAATACTCTCACTGAACTTACATCCACAAAACAAGGACGTCCAGGGGTACTTGTCAACCACAACCCCGTATTTAGGTTTACCTGTCCACTCGCATCGGGGGAAGCCATGTTGGGCGACCCCCCCGTGGACACACGAACCCCCACGTATCAGAAGCCCCAAGGTTGCACCTGGTTCAGGATATAAATCGTGTTTTGCCTTCCGAAGGACTACTCACAAAAGCCAATGAGTCAAATTTGGATTAAGGGGCCACGAGTCGATTGGGTGTCCGGTTCCTGCGGGCGGTTCCGGTGCTCGTTAGCCCGCGGCCAGTGTCTGTGCAGCATCAGGTGTTTAACGAGCTGGGGGGGTAATTACACAGAAGCGGCCGGAGACACGGAACCGCGAAAGGACAGGGTGGGGCCGTGATAAGGTCAGATCTTCTGGCTGCTGGGGGAGGGTTGTGGGACGGGGTACAGAGGTGGAGGACGGGCACTCAGCTGTTTGTCTGTGCTTTATCTTATCCCCACGCCTCGCATTTGCATTGATATGTCACAGGGAAACAAAGCATTCTACACTGGTACTGTCCTTTCATTGTGCTCCTTTACTCTGGTCTGAGGGATGTGTGAATTGTGTTGATTAGGCAATTTTGTAAGAATAAAATTTAATATTTTGATAATTCAATTCACTTTGTTGCGTGAAAGTATCTTGTAAGAATCATTTTTTAAACAATACATGTAGAGGGTCACGTTAACAACATATTAGCAGGCGTTATCTTGACCACTCAGCCCATGCACCACGCAGGTATGTGTAACCCCGACAATATGTTCCTGAACACAAAATATCGCCAGAGGTATTCTTGAATACAAAGTATTCACCAAGGTATTCCTGAACACAAAGTATTCACCAACGTGTTCCTGAACACAAAGTAGTCACCGACATATTTCTGAACACAAAGTATTCACCAACTTGTTCCTGAACACAACATATTCACCAACGTATTCCTGAACACATAGTATTCACCAAGGTATTCCTGAACAAAAAGTATTCACCAAGGTATTCCTGAACACAAAGTATTCACCAATACACCTTCCTCAACACAAAGTATTCACAGACCTATTCCTGAAATATTCCCAGAAATTTTCCTGAACTCAAAGTATTCGCCAACGTTTTCCTGAACACAAAGTATTCACCGATGTATTCCTGAACACGGAGCGGAACAACAGCCAAAAGCTGATAGCGACGTTGGGTTGTATTTATTAGCCTCTGAAGGCAGATCGCTTTCAGGCGGGCACGCCACTGCTTTTTAATTACTGGGAGGAGATAATCCACAGGTGATTATGCTGTTTTTATTCATTTCTGTTTTTAATGCCGCCGTAACGATTAGCTTTGTCAGTCACGGCTGCTGGGGGGGAGGATGTAGCGTTGTTTGTACTACGGGGAGATTTACTCTCCCACTCAGACTCCTGGGCTATTCCAACAGTTCTGAGAGCTTGTTAGATGGATATTAATAAAAGCCTAATTCACAGAACGCCTGGACCATCAAATGCTATATTGCCGTATTACTCCGACTGAATGGACAGTCGTAGCTTTGGGTGAAGCCCTCTGGTTCTATCGGAGGGTAACCTGATTTCTCCTTGTGAGGGGTTTGTTTGTTTGTTTTCCAACTTAGGTATTCTGCAAGGCGTCAGGGCCTGTCTTGAGGCGTCGACCAAGGCCGGCATTCTGCAGGTTTTCAGATCGTCCACTATTACAAATGGTTTTGTTGGGCTCCATTTTGCCTTTGTTTTTGGTTCTTTATGTGCCAAGAGAAGAGAGATGAAATGAGAATATTGGATACGTGTTGGGTTCATCCGATAGCAAGACCATAGCATGCAGAGGTTGACTTTTATAGTCTCTATAGTCTCGGGGTGGGCTTAGCTCAGGAGGTAGAGTAGTTGTCTTGTAACCTAAAGGTTGCTAGTTCAATCTCCAGATCCTCCTAGCTGAGTGTTGATGTGTCCCTGAGCAAGACACTTAACCCTAACTGCTCCTAACGAGCTCGCTGTCGCCTTGCATGGTTGACTCTGCCGTCGGTGTGTCAATGTGTGTATTAAACAATGTAAGTCGCTTTGGTTAAAAGCGTCTGCTAAATGCCCTCTGTGTCAGACGGAAGACAGACCTGTAGAGGAGATGGTAGAGCTTTCACAGTGGGACTGGCAAAAAAGTTGAATTTATTTCCATCATAATGGAAATAAAAAACACAGAGGTTGTGAGAATAGTTATCCACTCAAACACACATACTCTCACACATGCACTGAAATACTCACCCAAAGCCACACACACCCACAGTTCCATGTGCATAATCGCATTTTCATATAATTAAACCTGACGTATAAACCACAGACAGGAGCCCGGTGCAAGCCCCCAACACACTATCTGAGTCTGAGCACAGACTCAGTTAGTAGTGAATCACCGGATGAAGACGTAATGAAAGACCATGACTTGACTATTTTGGGATGACTCATGCTTTCCCAGCCCTGAGTAACCTTTTGTTTCATCTGCAGGCTGATCTCAGACATCCACTCGACTGCAGATCAATGGAGAGCCCAGTCCCAGGCTCTCAGCAGACTCTGCCTGAGCACTGGGTTTCTCTTACTGATACCTGGAAATGAATGCTAATGCATCTGGAATATAATCAGCACACAGGCAGTTGATGTGACTCTCCCTAGGGGTTCTCTACACTTATTGGATTATGTGTGTGCGTGCGTGCGTGCGTGCGTGCGTGCGTGCGTGCGTGCGTGCGTGTGTGTCCGTGTGTGCGTGGGCTTGTGGGTTGAGTGTGTTGATGGGCATATGGGGTGTGGGTTATTGTGAGTGCCTTGGGGTGTGTGTGTGTGTGTGTGTTTGTGTGCGTAGGGGCGTATGTGTGTGGGAGGGGGGGACTTTGAGTGTGTGTGTGTGTGTGTGTGTGTGTGTGTGTGTGTGTGTGTGTGTGTGTGTGTGTGTGTGTGTGTGTGTGTGTGTGTGTGTGTGTGTGTGTGTGTGTGTGTGTGTGTGTGTGTGTGTGTGCATATGTGTGTGCGAGCATGTTTGGGTGTGGGTGCGTATGTGAAGGTGTGTGTGAGTGCAGCATGTTGGGTGTGGGTGCGTATGTGAAGGTGTGTGTGAGTGCAGAAGCGTGTGTGTGGTGAAGTGCATGTGTGTGTGTGTGGGACAGTGAGTGCTTGAGTGTTTGCCTGTGTGTGTGTGTGTGTGTGTGGGTGTGGGTGTGGGTGTGGGTGTGTGTGTGGGTGAGTGCGGGCCTGAGAGGTTGTTGCCCTGATGCACATCCTACTGAGGAGGAAATTCAATCTGGATGACAGCGCAGCCATCTATTAATCTGTTAATCCTGGTGTCTCTGATTCCAACGAGGCGCTGATGTACACACTGTATCCCAGATACGGTGACAGCGTTTCGCCTCGGCTCTGATGGCTCGGGCGTGGGCCTCCAAGCACTCAGCATCAAATATTTATAAACATAGTATTCACCGTCGCACCCGATCAACAGCCACTACAGCGATAACGACAGCCGATGAATACATCCTCGCACCATAATTAGTGAGCGCAGTCATAAGTTATGGGCCTTATTGAACACAGAAAGAGAACAAACTTAATTGGCAGATGGCAGCAGTGGCTTATGAATAATGATGTGGTAGCAGGATAACGTGGTTCATCATCACAGCCTTTTAGTCCCTCTGTACTTTCTCCTCGTTGCTGAATTGATTTCCTGGTTTGAGAGGACCCTGGGTAATAGCACAGTGGGACTCACACACACTCGTCTGCCCTATTAAACACTTTTCCAGAAGGTCGTGGAGAGAGAGAACAATCACGGGCCCAGCTTATGTTGTTAACGCAGCAACAGTCACTTTTTTGTATACAGTAGAATGATCTGCTCATAAGGATGCACATGTTAGACCAATACGTTTGATTATTCTAACGTTGATGATGTCGCCTCTTAGATCGTCGGATATTTGATTGTACATGTGAGTATCACGTTGTCTTCGTCGACGCCAGAGCAGGTGGAAGACCGTCCAATCATATTAGGTATTCAAGTTGAGATGTAAGGTTATGGTTAGGGTTAGGGTTAGGTTAGGGTTATTGTTAGGGTTAAGGTTAAGGTTAACCCTCGGCAAAGCAAATTGTATGTTATGGATCTCTTCCCAATTCTGTAATATAAGTACTTTTTGATGTATTGAAAAACCATGCTTAACTCCTTAAAACCATTGTTGAGTCAAACTTTTATTTCGATTGAGGTAAAACTCCACCTAACAATGGTATCTAAGTAACCCTCGTGACTGGCAAATAATACAAAGGAGCAGGGAGAGGAAAAGAAGAGGGACTGGAGAATAGGAGATTTTAAAACTAACGTGTTAAAACGGATCTGGTTCCAATGTGATAATAGTCTCATGACTCCTGACAGCAACCAAGGAGGCAGAATACTGATGAATCACTTGGGCATTGTGTGTGTGTGTGTGTGTGTGTGTGTGTGTGTGTGTGTGTGTGTGTGTGTGTGTGTGTGTGTGTGTGTGTGTGTGTGTGTGTGTGTGTGTGTGTGTGTGTGTGTGTGTGTGTGTGTGTGTGTGTGTGTGTGCGCATTGTGTGTGTGTGTGTGTTTGTGTGCCTTTGCATGTGTGTGTGTGTGTGTGTGTGTGTGTGTGTGTGTGTGTGTGTGTGTGTGTGTGTGTGTGTGTGTGTGTGTGTGTGTGTGTGTGTGTGTGTGTGTGTGTGTGAAGTAGCGACGAAGTTGCATTTCACAGCATTCAAGTATTTTCCATGGAATGTATTTTGGGCGTTCCATGGAGGTGCATGTATCCCTATTCCAGTGAAGGGAGGACAAACAGGGAACGTCAGGAAGGGCTTGTTCACGGCCGTATCTCCCCAGAGTGCGCTTCCCTGTGACGGAAATATCAAAGTCCTGTTTGATCTCCCACCCTCCGAAACAAATCAGCCCAAGACATTGCCTCTCCCAGAAAAGCTGCCAGGAATGTTGGGTGGATGAAAATGTTGAGGTACGTTGAGCCATTCATGCTCGTGTGTCAGAGAAATCACTTTTTTGTTATCAAAGATTGCAAGTCATCTTTAATCACCATGTTTCTGTTCTCTCTGCTCTCTCTCCTTACATGTCTTGCTGTCTCTCTCTCTCTCTCCTCTCGTCTTCTCTCTCTCTCTCTCTCTCTCGTCTGTCTCTCTCTCTCTCTCTCTCTCTCTCTCTCTCTCTCCGTCTCTCTCTCTCTCTCTCTCTCCTCTCTCTCTCTCTCTCTCTCTCTCTCTCTCTCTCTCTCTCTCTCTCTCTCTCTAGCTCTCCCTCCCTCTCCTTCTCTCTCACTCTCTCTCTTCTCGTCTTGCTTACTCTTTGCTGTTAAAGGTCTACGCCCGTTTATAACATTAGAGTTTAGACGAGAGGAGATGAAGAGAAGAGAGGAGATGCAAGACAACCTGAGAAGGGTAGAGAGCGAGAAAGGAGATGAGAGTGAAAAGGGGAGGAGTCCAAGGGGACAGTTGAGGAGAGTAGGGGAGGAGAGGGAGGGTAGTAGAAGGAGAACAAATTGCACCTGTATGCCAAACTCAATTAGTTTGAAGACATGAAGCACCTCCTCCCAAAAAACACACATAGACACACACACACACGCACACCACACACACACACTCAACCATTCTGGCTAAGCCCAAATGGCTTTCTGTTGCACTTTAAATGCCAACCAATTAGGGCCTTGCCTGTTCAGGAGAGAGCATGTCTGATAGTTGTGTCAACGCGGGGCGTCGTGAAGAGCATTGCTGGAATCCATAACCGCTAGTTAATTGCCCGGGAGAGAGAGAGTCTGGGTCTGTATCGGTGCTTAGCCTGGCCAGTGACTAATGATCATAAGCCTGTTTGGGACTGGGGAAGAGACTCGCTTCTTGTGGGGGTAACGGAGGCTGGATGGATTGGATATTATAAGTGTTATGTTTATTTCGCCGGCATAAGCTCTTTTGTTGTCTAGACTACAAGTGCCTATTAGGGGCTGCATCTCTGAGTGGGATAGAGGGAGGCTAGCTAGCAAGCTGGCTCCAACTCGGAGTTCTGTATTTTCGGAAAGTAACGGAATGACGTTATTCCTTAAAAAAAGAACTCTGTCAGCTCTCTGTTGGACGGGACAGAAGGTTGGGCTGGCGCCCGATGAGGGAATTAAACCGACACTCAGCACTGAAAGACAGGCCGACAGACAGACATGAAGACAGACCGAACAGCCAACAGCATAGCCATCCACTTAATGTTTGGGAAATGAGCTTGCAGCTGCTGTAAACCAGTTAGTAATTATTGGGGAAAAAACTTGAGTCCTCCAAAGTTGGAAAACGGGCAATCTGAAAAGGAACACTTTCAAGGGTTTTTCACTTCTAAAGTCCCCCCAACCTCGACTCAAGAACTGACGCCCACAGCTCCCAGTCGTTGGGGTTAGCAGATAAGAGACTGCTTTGTTAGTTAACAACCTCTTTTTAAAATAGGGGACTACAGCAGAGAACATGTGGTCCCAGCAATACAACAAAAAAACTAAATCTAGTGTATCTGAGGAGGGCTGTTAGCAGGAGAGGGGATACACAGAGGTGGGCACAGGACACCATGTAGGCAAATAAAATGAAGAAGAACAGATGCTTGACTGTTTCTCAAAGTAATCCAGAATCTTTGAGTCCAAAAGATGAGGGACTGAACGTTGGAGCAGCGGAGACAGGAGGGGAGAGTGAGAGGAGAGGAGGGAGAAGGAGAACAAGAGGTTATAACTGCTAGCGTGGACCGAGTCGCCCCAAATCTGTTAATTTCACACCTGACTTACACATCCCATCCGCTCTCTCTCCCTCTCTCACACTCTCTTTCTCTTTCTCTGTCTCTGTCTCTGTCTGTCTGTCTGTCTGTCCAGCTCTCTCTCTCTCTCTCTCTCTCTCTCTCTCTCTCTCTCTCTCTCTCTCTCTCTCTCTCTCTCTCTCTCTCTCTCTCTCTCTCTCTCTCTCTCTCTCTCTCTCTCTCTCTCTCTCTCTCTCTCTCTCTCTCTCTCTCTCTCTTTCTCTCCTCTTTCTCCCCCTCTCTTCTCTTCTCATCTCTCTCTCTCTCTCCTCTCTCTCTCTCTCTCTCTCCGTCTCTTCTGCCTACTCTCTCTCTCTCTCTCTCTCCCTCTCCTTCTCTCTCTCTCGATTGCGCAGCTACTCTTCTACGAGGGCAAGAATAGTGACTAACGACAAATAGGATGTCTTCTAGTCCAACCTTCCAGCCGTAACCTATAACAACCAGCAGAGTGATAGCTGTTCCATCTTACCCCCAACATATATATACTGTATATATAGTATATTTCTCTGTCTCTGTATCTCTGTATCTCTCTCTCTCTCTCTCTCTCTCTCTCTCTCTCTCTCTCTCTCTCTCTCTCGTCTCCCTCTCTCTCTCTCTCTCTCTCTTCTCTCTCTCTCTCTCTCTCTCTCTCTCTCTCTCTGTCTCTCTCTCTCTCTGTCTCTCTCTCTCTCTCTCACTCACTCACTCACTCACTCTCTCTCTCTCTCTCTCTCCCTCTCTGTCTTTCCCTCTCCGTACTATGTATCTATTTTCTACAATATATAATATGCATAATAAGGCTGTGTCCTTATGAACTGGAGACATGGACCTCGAGGCGAAAACTGATCAGGATCCGCTGCGATGCAGTGGATGGGACTGAAAAGATGGAGGAAAACATTACTTTTCCGCTTCTCTGTGTCCTACTCTCCCTCTCTCTCCGGGGAGAAAACCACCCCGCGTGGCGTGCGCACGCCACAGTCTGCACGCACGCAGCACCATTCCGTATGCACATGGCACCATCCGTCAAGGCTAGATTTCCCCTCCAACCCGGGA
>OLKM01001592.1:0-27500 GCA_900291075.1 Melanogrammus aeglefinus
TGATAGGTAAATTTGTTGTGTTGGTACAGCGACAGTGTTGAAGGATGGGGAAGCAGGAATTCAGAACTACTACTAAGTAGGCGGGCTGCTAGGTTGCGCCACTGCACAAGCTCCCAGTAGAATGGAAGCATTGGTCTGAAGAGTGCTTTCGAGAAGTTACCGAAGCATGGTCTCTCTCTGTCACGTTGTTCTGTCGTCTCTTGTACTGGTCTTCTTTCTATTCGTGTCACTGTGCTTCTTCCTCTCTTCTTGTCATTGTTTCTCTGTCGTCCTCCTCTAGGGTGACCACTATGGACTATGTGGCAGTAACCGACGTTGGGACTTGGAATTTTCCAAGCAGGACTTAATCCGCGTTCAAAAGCTGAATAACTAATATTATCCCATGTCTCGAAGTCAAGACATTAGGTCTCATAGGATTTTAATGATTGGAATTAATCCCAGAAATGTAAGGTTGAATCTCTACGAAGTCATGAAGTCTTAAATAATGTTTGCTATCGAAAACCATTGCTATCGAAAGCGGACCTTTCTCTCGAAGAACTTTAGAGGACTTCGACTCCATCCGCAGTGTACTCCTGTACAGGTATGGGTACATGCACGCTTATGGCACTCGTCGATACGAGTCAATGTTGACCAAAAACATCATATAGGTTTCTGTCGGGTAATGAATACCAAGAGGCCAGGAGATGAGAGGAACGCTTGGCTTACAAACTCGTCATTTTCTACCCCGTCATAAGTAGGTTTAAAGACGTTTTAAACAATGACACTTCCATACTTGTTGATACTATTAGGACCCGCATTGTGCCTTGTTGACGTCTCCTTGCTGATAGCCAGTCGTGCTGCCTCCCTCTAACATTATTAAGGGCGACGACACCGTGCTGCTGGTGGCCCGATCAAACCAGCCTGGCACAGTGCATTGCACCGTGCACGCACGGAGTTACTGACGGGCCGCCGCGCTTAGAACGCGCTCGGGAAGTGCGTGGGATACCTAAGCATCCATGTTGGTCAGGGGCAACCGCCACGACTGGCCTATCACGTTGCGGCATGTGTGCGTCACGTGGTGGCCCACATATCTATTACCCGTATGTGGAAAAAACATGGCGGTAATATATTGGACCATCTTCGTAAACTTCCCCAAGTGATCAAGTTGGCCCTGTATCGATGTATCGATGTATCGATCATGGCGTTTAGCGCGCGGAAAGCGAGACGCAGCAGGGAGAGGGCGACTCGAGCTAATCAGTGAGAGGTCGATGGGGAGTCTACTTCATCGAGTTACAACTCTGACTACTCCGTGTAAGTGACCGGATTCACTCCACTCCCTGTGTCCATCCAATACTCCTCTTACGATACGACGATACCTTTTCTCTTTTACGTCTGCGTTTGCCAGAACGTTCCCAAGAACGCAATGATAAAATAACAATGTATGTCCCTGTCCTTTGCTCTACGTACAGAAAGAGAGCGCCTGGCCAACAGAGAATGTAGCTGCAATTTGGTAGTCCATGTATGATATATGCAAACAGTAATCTTACATTTTTACTGCGTCTATGGAATTGCCAAATACGGTTGCCAAAATACAATGATTTTTACGAATACAAGCATAGTGAATATGGACGCATTTTCCTTTGAAAAGATGGAAACATCTGTTTTAAAGACATGGATAAATACAATATAAGTTCAAATGTAACTAGCCTAGGCCACTGTGCATTCAAGGTTATGAGGTGCAATGAAAACAAATAATCGGAAAGTTTTTAACTTTTATGATAACTAAGCGTGGAGCAGGTAGGCCTATGCCTTTTTATTTTATGTTTAAAAGAGTCTGCCCAGCAGCTCTGCACTCATCTCACCTCCTATCGTATTTGTATTGTGTTAGATTTGTGTATTGCTGACTGTGTGTTATTCATTTTTATGCCTTTTATGAACTTAGTTTTCACCCTGATTGCAGTTAAAAGCTAAGCAGAATAACACTCTTTCCACTTTCTCCTTGTGCGTTTAATGGTGTTGGCATGTGTTTTCCATTTGAGGAGTTAACTTTTTTGAATAAGTGTGTTTCCATTCTCAGTAAATTCATAGATGTGGTTTCCAAGTGGCTGGCCACAAGTTTGGCAAAAAATGTATTTTAGGACGATCAAAAGAAGAAAAAACTATATTTATGACCTAGTTTTATGTGTTTTAATTTGTATTAAATCATACAAAACAAGGCTTTATGTCCCCCAAGCTGTTGGGGGACATGTTGGGGGTTGGGTTTTTCCATGTTCTTTGTTTATTAGTAATGATTCAAATTTGCCGTTGTATAATATAGATAGACAAACTCTTCAGTGAAAGCACTTCCTCATATCCCATGACACCGTCCAATCACGTCCCTCCGTTCCCCCCCCCCCAGCGACCTGGAGCCGGAATGGCTGGACAACGTCCAGAAGAACGGCGAGCTCTTCTACCTGGAGCTCAGCGAGGGTGAGGAGGAGGTCGCGCTGGCCCGCGCCCACGGCAACTGCGGCCTGTCCACCAATCACGTGCGTTTCAGCGACAAGGAGGCGGAGGTCATCACGGAGGCGGACCGGAAGCAGCGCTCTGATTCGCCGGTGAAGGCGGAGCCTAAGCTGAAGAAGCTGGCCAGGCTCCTGCGGAGGAAACGACCCTCGAAGCGCAGAGGGCGGGACAACGAGGCCAAAGACGGCGGCTCCCTCCCGGCCTCCATCTTGAAGACCCAGGCTGCGGCTCAGAGACAGGGCGGGGCTGTGCGGCAGGTGAAGGAGGTGTGCGTCTACGTCAACCCAAAGCGCCTCGTCCCCCTCCCCAACGGGGAGGGGGGCCTGCTGGCGTCCCTGCTGGGGCTGGTGCATCGCCCCTGCTCCGGCAGAGGCCTGGGTAACCCCGCGGCGGCAGGGGAAGGGGAAACGCTGACCGTACATGGGCTGGTTCCCAACAGCCCCGCCATCAGAGGAGGCCAGATATTAATAGGTACGGTTTGGAGAAAGTACTTCCTTGTGTTCACTGATGACAGGATTGGGTGCTTTCATAGTGTAGTGCACAGGTAATGTATTTAACGACGAGCAAAAGGCCTCAAAGCGTTCACAGCAAGCAGCCCTGCACTGAAGTGCTTTTTTATCCTGGCTAATGACTTGGGCAGTTGCTGCCAGCAGATAGGTGTGTGTGTGTGTGTGTGTGTGTGTGTGTGTGTGTGTGTGTGTGTGTGTGTGTGTGTGTGTGTGTGTGTGTGTGTGTGTGTGTGACCACAAACTAGTACCTATTTTAACATGTGCAGACAATTACAGCAGTTAGCATTGTTGCAGAGACGGTAGGGAGGCAGAGATGGTAATCACTGGAGTGCATTCCAGATGAAGCCCTTATTTGGGGGAATCCAGACTAGACAGCATGGATGGATGGATTTGTCTATACTTATCCCCCCACCAGTTAAAATCAGCCAATAACCATGTGTTTGAAATGTGCATGGGAAATGTTTATTCGGCAAAAAGTTCTGACTGGTCAACAGATTCTCAATGGCTTCAATGTTTTTTAAGATAAAAAATTAGAAATCTTTATTTCTGAAAAAGGTCTGACTTGTCAGACGTCTTCGACGTTTAAAAAAAAAAAAAATTAAATGTGATTCCTACCCACCAGCCCACCCAGTAGATTGTGCCGATGTGGATGTTGTTTTATCCATCATACATCTGGTGGGACGTGCCCAAGAGTGAGGTGACTCGACGGTACATTTTAAATCTCTTGTTAAAGGCCAAACACCCCATCACACCTGGTGGTAAAATACAGGTGCCCCTTTAATTCAGCCTCTGATCGGATGGGTTCTATGCCAGCCTAGTATTACGTTCCACTGGGTCAAAGACGGTGTACTGTGGACCGTTAAAGGCAGCTATCCTTAAAGCTCAGCTCGTGCAATTGTGGCGCTCGGCCCCCTTTGTTTTTGTTTAAAGTGTGTTTTGAAATTGGTCTCATGGTTCTCCTGTGTTACCTCGACCAGTGGACATTGCTCCAGGGCAAAACGCACAGGATTATGTCTATTATGTTCAATATCTATTAGTGCATTTGACTTGGGCGGTGCAGACGTTAAGATGATTTGGATAAATTGTTCCGCGTCATCTGCTGAGACTGGCAGCGAAAGCCGCAGCATCAGAAAAAGACATCCGCTACCCAACCAGCGATGCTGTGATTAGAGACGCCACGATATCCACACTCTTTTCCCCTAATTTGTGTTAGTTTGGGACGATAAAATAAAGTGAAGAACGCATGGAAACCATGAGACATGACGGAAACACGGTTGAATCAAACCGAAGTGAGGTGAACCCAAAGTGTGAAGTATCCATGAGAGGGTCTGACCCGGTCTTCTAGGGGACGCGCTCGTGGCGGTGGACGACGTGGAGGTGACCACGGAGAGCATCGAGAGAGTCCTGTCCTGTATCCCCGGACCCACACAGGTAGGCTGGCTACGGCCCCCTGCCCATGCACGCCCATACACATCCATTTGTGCACGCCCACTGATACACATCCATGTCTACACACCCTTCATGTGATAAGGGTTTGTGATCAGGAGAAAGTTAGTGCTGAAACCGGAAACAAAGCATTTCACAACTAACTAATACCTGCACATTGCATTACATTGTTTTAATGTTTTAAATGGGCTTACTGGCTGTAAACGTGAGTAAGCGGTAGCTTGATATCTTCTTTACTACCACATTATTCTATGTAATGAACTCCACAGTTGCGTCATATCTATTGTGCGTTTGTCTTGGGTGCTGCAGACGTTAAGGACGATTGCGATTAAATCGGTTATCAACGTCTGCGGAAAACCGGCAGTATCAGCAGCTCTACGCATCGGGAAAAGACACCAGCTCACCAACCAGTGGTGCGCCACAACATCCACACTCTTCCCCCCCTAATGGATGTTCATTTGGGACAACAAATTATAGTCATGAATTTGTAAAAGACCCTGTGGTCAGGTGAGACCGATGATGATGAGGATGTCGGTCGCTTGAATCACGTTTTGCGGAAGATGAACATGACGTGCGAAGATGGATTGCTCATTTAAATCCAGGATATGAACTTTAATTCGGCTCCATGGAAATCTGAGGTTAGGGTGAGTTCTGCACCGTTGGGCTGATGAATCCAACGGCTGTGTCTTGACCAGCGGAGGAGTCGGATATGACCCTCGAATAACTGTCCTGTTGCAACGGAGAAGGCAGTGAGTTCGGAGTGTGAAACGTGCTGCTATACTGTGGTTTTTAATGGTCCGATCCGCACTACTACATCCGTACCACGCGTGGTACGGTGTGTGTGTGTGTGTGTGTGTGTGTTTCCTATACCAGGATTATCGTCCACCGCATTGAGCCTCGGTTTCTTTCCATTGGTTTTACCTTGTATTTTTTATCCAATTTACTTTGTGTCTGTTTCTTATGTGCAAGTGTGTGTGCATTTGTGTGTGTGTGTGTGTGTGTGTGTGTGTGTGTGTGTTTCATGTGTTGTGCATGTGTGTGTGTGTGTGTGTGTGTGTGTCTTAGTGCAGTGTGTGTGCATTTGTTTGTGCATGTTTGTTTGCGTGTGTGTGTGTGTTTTCGTGCAGACGGGTGCCATATAGCTGACGTCAAGTGAGTGGAATTCTAGTAAGAGCCCTCACGGCGTCTCGCCACCACATCCTCGTTATATAAGAAGAAGAAGAAGAAGAACGAATCAGCAGCAGTTCGCTTGGCAGCGTTTTAGTTTTTCACTGTTTTCTTCCATTCAGAGGATTCGCCATTTCGGCAGACTTTATTTTTTTTTGCTGCCTCATGAGATTGAATGTCTCACTCACTCACTCAGGCATTCTCTAACTCATGCACTCATGCACACACTCACACTCGCTGGCTGGCTAGCTTGCTCACTCACTCACACACTGTGGCTCAGTCACGCACACACAAAAACACTCAGCAACTCTCTCGCACGCGCACACACACACACACACACACACACACAACACACACACACACACATCAGCACTCAGCACACACACACACACATCACACACTCACGACACAACACACACAACACACACACACCACACACACACACACACACCTCTCAAGTGCGAGGCCTAAGTCTGTGTCTTTGGAGGTTTGAAGGTCAGCTCCAGTTGTGTGTGTGTTTCACGGGTCGACCACGCCTTCTTCCTAATAATAACCATCCTCTTGAGTTGAGTGGTACGGCGTGGAGTGGCTGGTGGTCTGGGGTTCGGCGCCTGGGGGCAGAGGCTCATGAGCTGTGGTCCCTGCCGCTGACAGACCCACGGTGAAGTCTGGCAGCCATTTCTGGATTACAAAATTACAGAGAGAAATCTCGCTCTCTTTTCTTTTTAACTCTGAAGATATGTCTTTCCATCTATATTTGGTTGTCGACGGCTCCTTCATCGCTGTGTGTGTGTGTGTGTGTGTGTGTGTGTGTGTGTGTGTGTGTGTGTGTGTGTGTGTGTGTGTGTGTGTGTGTGTGTGTGTGTGTGTGTGTGTGTGTGTGCGCATTTTTGGATTGCATGTGCCCTTTCTACAAACCTTCTGAGCGTTGTTTTGTACCACTGCAGTGCCCGTTCAAATAGGGCCATTCCGGAACGTGCCGATCGCTCGGCCTCCCTTCTAGCTGCCAGCCTCATTCAAATAACTGCACTGGTTCCTCGGGGTCCTCAGCAACTCAGCCGCTCGTTGCAGTGCCTGTTCAGAATGCGCCGATTGTTCCAGCTGTCTCTCGAAGCGCTCATCCAAACCACTTCCCACTCAACGATGCATTTCTGGGTGAAGCGTGAAGTCGATTGAATGCAAGGTTTGGCCCTGAGAACCAAAGGCTGCACAGAGGCTCCCGTGAATTACAGTTGGGAGTGATGTTTAAAAGTGTCCCGACGACAATGATCGAGTGGACTACTGCCGATGAACCGCGGCATGTGTGGGGGCGTGGGCCAACGTAGTAGAAGACGTGCTGGAGTCTGTCTCTGCAGAAGCCCTCCTGCTGCATAGAGCGCCTGTTTTTGTTTTTGTTCAAATTGTGTTCATTTTGAACGTGTAGTGTGTCCATATAAGTCGACAGTGCACATCCTCGCGTCCCCAGCTATAAACGCGTTGGTGTGAATAGATTACACACACACACACACACACACACACACACACACACACACACACACACACACACACACACACACACACACACACACACACACACACACACACACACACACACACACACACACACACCAGGGTGTCCGCGCATCCTTAAAAAGTCTTAAATTCATGTTTCTAAATTTAAGGCCTTAAAAAGTCTTAAATGCGTTACAAATGTCATATGCTGGTCTTAAATACTGTAACTCAAGGTCTTAAATTTGTCAGGGCAGGACTATATATTTTTATATTTTCCTCAAGGGACTTTTCAGGAAGGACGTGTAGAGAGGCTTCTTTCTTGCTAGCTGCATATATAAATGATTATCTGGGTGCTTGCTAGCTAGTCAGCCACAATGGGTAGGGGCAAATTCAAGTCGGCTGGAAGACGTCCGTTTCCGTAGCTGGCTCGCGTCTGTTGCCAACCCCCACCATCGCGTGTTTTAGGTCTTAAATTTCATTCAAGGTGGTATTAAAAAGGTCTTAAAAAGTCTTAAATTTGACTTGCTGAAACCTGCAGATACCCTGCAGACACACACACACACCGAGAGAGATGGTGTGCACAGGCATGGCTGGGCTCTGATGGATAATGACCGTGAGAGAATGACAGAAGACTGGCTTCCTATTGTCCTGCTGACGTTTTTCGAAGGCCGGGCTTGGCTCTGATTTAGGAAAACGCTCAAGCACGAACACACTCACGCAATTTCCCCCCGCAGAAAGTCGTAATTCGCTCATAAAGTCTTTAACCAGCCCAGTCTCTCTTACTCTCACCCGCTCTGAAACTGCTATAAGGGGAGATTTACACACCCCAGGATTACGGCTGTCTCCTATCCCAGAGGAGGAGGAGGAGGAGGAGGAGGAGGAGGAAGAAGAGAGGTTTTACTGGGTGTAGCGCTCCGCTCATTGTCTGGAATAGCGTGCCTTAATGCGCTCCACTGCCAGCTGCGCGCTCACCCAAAGACTCGCAGCCTGCCCAGACTGGGTGTTCCTCAGGGCCAAAAACCTCAAGGGCCTCCATTCGCTCCGACCACCGCCGCGACGCTCACAGCTCTCTTCAGACTCTCTGTTGTTCTCCGCCCTCCTTCTGCGCTGCACCCGTCCTCGCTTTCCCTTCTGTTCCTCTCTGTTTTCTCTGCTCTCGTTTCAAACCCCCCCCCCCCTGAACCAATCTTTAAAGGAAAGCTTCCAGGTTTGGGTTTTAAAAGCGGAGGCCTGAAGGCAGTGGGCAGGACACACTTGCCTCCACTTCCATGTTCATTTTTATTATTTTTAGTTTGCACTTTGATGCTTTATTATAGAGTGAGATAGATGGGGAGATAGAGGGTGGAGCAAAGGACCAGGGGCCGGAGTCGAAACCGGGGTCTCTGCGATCAGGACCTCAGTGGTACACGCTCTACCCGGTGAGCCCCCCCCCCCCCGGGGGCGCCACCAGGTTCTGGGTTTTAAAAGCTGGGACCTGAAGGTGGAGGACAGCCTACACCTGCCCTCCACCTTCATGTTGTGCTTCTAAAAAGCGGAGGAGGACAGGTGTGTGTGGCATCCAGGTGCAGGCACTGGAAGGTGCGGTGGGGACCACGCGCGCGTCGCTACGGCAGGCGGTCTCTAGACGCGCGCAAAATCAATCCCCTGCGTCGACGGCTTACGGCGGACGGTCTGACGGTTCAAAGTTGCGAAAGCTAACACGTGTTTAACCAAGAGATGGAATAAATCGAACGCAAAAGCAGATAGATGGGTGCAACTCAATCTGTCTCCCATCTCCCCCCCACACACTATTCCCCCCTGCCCGCCCCCCCCCAGGTGAGGCTGACCCTGGAGACGTCGGCCCCAGCCCAGGGGCCTCCGACGGCGGAGGCGTCGGTGGCCCCCCAGCCCCGGGCCAGGGCGCCGCCCCCAGTCAGCCAGCTGGTGCGCCTGCTGTGGGGGGAGGACACGGCGGAGCTCCAGATGGCCCTGGGACACGTCCCCCACGTGGCCATGTACCTGTCCCTCCAGCTGGACTCAGAGACCCTGCAGGAGGAGGTGGGTGGGTCGGCACGTGCGCGCGGCAGTCGCTCAGCAGCTAGAGCGGCTTGGCTGGTAACCGCATGGTCGCTAGTTCGATCCCCGACTCCTCCTAGAGTGGCGAGGTCTCCCTGAGCAAGGCGCCCCACCCTGACTGCCCCCGACGAGCCGACTGTCGCCTTGCGTGGTTGACTCCACCCGTCGGGGTTTGAATGTGTGCATGAATGGGTGAATGATTATCAATAGTGTAAAGCCATATATAAATGCAGTCCATTTACCACGTGCCGTACACACAAGTTGTTTGGTGCCCTTCGATTCTACAAACGGAGAATTGTCATGGGAGAACTGTCAGTGAGAGAGAAAAGAAAGGGAGAGAGGCATCATGGGGCCTGCGTATTTTAAACCCAAAAGCTGCCAACGCGCCCCAATGTCATCGCAGACCACTGGCGACAAAACTACATCGGTCCTTTTTAAACTTCTCTCCACGCTTTGTGCCCTGATGGAAGAAACGCACTTGATGCTTCGTTGATAGACTGCGGCCCAAACTTTTAAATCCACTTTTGCGCGTTGGTTTTATGCATTCTTGTGGCCACGTTTGGAAACGCTGAACTTTTGTTCTCTACAGTCTTATGTGGAACGTACCCCAGACTCAGTAGCCCTGCTAGCGTCCCAAGGTATAGAGGATAGCCGCCAATCACCGGCCTCTAAAACCAACCTTCTACTGAAAAGATTGCAGAGACATGCGTTACATTAGTCTCCGACAAACTTAAGTCGGTCCTGCGTCCATTCCTTTCATTTCTGTGGCCGATTTGACCGAAAAAGAAAACTCAATTTCAGTTGTGTTTAGGAAATCCCAAGCCTTGGGGGTAATAACTCCCCGTCTCTCTTTTCCACGTCTGTTTTCTGTCCGGTGTGGCTGTTAGACAAACAGGAGTCCGACCCATGTTTGTAGGACTGCTGTTCTGGACGGTTGCCCGCGGGGCAAACCTAACCGAAAACCACACCGAATGAGCATACGTCGTAACGGACATCGTCTATAAAGACGCTAACTTAGTTTCTGGAAACAAGAAGGAACAGATAGGACCGTTCAGCCTGGAGGCCAAAAGTATTGGATTGAAGTATTTCGGGGGGCTCTTATACGTGGGCGTGTACGGTGTGTAAGAATATATATTTATCCTTCCCTAAGGGTGGGACTCAGTTGAAGAGGTCAGCTCTCTCTCTCGGGCTCTCTCTTTCTATTTGGCTCTTGCTCTGTTTAGTAGTAAAGGGCTCACCCGTGTGTGTGTGTGTGTGTGTGTGTGTGTGTGTGTGTGTGTGTGTGTGTGTGTGTGTGTGTGTGTGTGTGTGTGTGTGTGTGTGTGTGTGTGTGTGTGTGTGTGTGTGTGTGTGTGTGTGTGTCCACACTCGAGCACGGAGTCAGCAGTGCACATTCTGGGATCATGTCTGTATGTGCGTTGATTCAAGTACAGGGTTGGTTGTTTTCGTTTGAGGGTTTGCACTCGGTGGCTCTGTGGCTGCAGTTTCCACGTTCTTCTGGAAGCCTTCCTTTTGCTCTCCCCTCCCCCGGCTGGAGCAAACGGATGGAGTCTGGCTCCTCCGGAACCGCATTAGTCTCTAAATGACAGTCTGTGGCCGCACGCCACGAAAGGGCTTTTGATTTGTTCAGAATGTCCTCCCCGTGATTGCAGGATTGAGGCAACCGGAGAGCGTTGGCGGAGGTACTCTGGAGTTTAAACCGTCTTTCTGTAGTTTGTGGTTGTGGTATTTTTTTTACCACTAACACCACGGTGCAGGAGTCAAAGGGGGTAGTAGGGTTGATGTTCATGTGCCTGGCCTTGAAGGGGATTAAAACATGTTGTGGACCCCAAAGGTGAACCTCTTCCTCGTCAGGGTCGTGCTGGTGTGGTATTTTATTCAGGTCACCAAGTAAAGACTTTGCCTACCCTCATGCCAGCAGCCTTTTAAGCCCCACTGCATGCTGGGAAGAATGCTAATACCGTGAACAATGAACCCAGCGCCTTTGGCGCCGCGGTGTTTGTGTGACGTGGGATTTGAAAATAACTTTACACTTTCTTTGTGGTAGTGTCATTCACTTGGTTTTAAAGTTTGTGTGTGTGTGTGTGTGTGTGTGTGTGTGTGTGTGTGTGTGTGTGTGTGTGTGTGTGTGTGTGTGTGTGTGTGTGTGTGTGTGTGTGTGTGTGTGTGTGTGTGTGTGTGTGTGTGTGTGTGTGTGTTCTACTTCACACTGAGTGTTTTTTGATGGGGACCCGAGACTACACAAAAATGAACAAAATTTAACAACATTTTTGTGTAGTTTTTTGTCTTGACTCTCTGTGTGTGTGTGTGTGTGTGTGCGTGTGCGTGTGCAGCAGGAGATCCTGTACCAGTACCCGGTGTCGGACGCGTCCAGCCAGCTGAAGGGGGTGCGGGGGGTCTTTCTCACGCTGTGTGACATGCTGGAGAACGTCACCGGGGGCCACATCGTCAGGTACCCCTCTCGTATCTATTTAACAATAATTCACCAAAGGCAAATAATTGTTTCAGTGTATACTACACGAAGACACTCCAAAAATAAACAAGATAACAATGTCCCGAGTTTGACATCTCAATTAGGAGATATTGCCCAATATCCCGAGATAGCGAACCAATCAAATTGCGCCATCTTAAGAGGTTCAGGTGTAGCATACACCAAATCAATATATGTTAATATATTGACTCTGCAGAAGACTCAAGACTCTGTGACTCTGTTGACGCTGTTCAGAGTTCACCTAAGCCACACCGTCACACTTGGCCTACTTGTTGTTCGTCCTGGCCCTTAACGTACGCACTTATAGTCTTGTCTTTAGTTATAATACTTAGTTATGCAGCGTCTTTATCCTATCTATCTTTGTTGTATAGTATACGGTTGCATGGGTTAACCTAGTGATAGTTAGCACTTTGCATGTGGCTCTATGACCATCCTTACTGCAGCGTCAACAATATATTGCTTCACTTTCTGATGAGAAATGTACTCATTGTAAGTGACTTTGGATAAAAGCGTCTGCTAAATATCCCTTAATGTAAATATAAGTCTATGAGACGCACAGTGCGTTCTGGGCTGGGGGGGGGTCCAGGGAGACAGGTCAGTGTGGGACACAAGGCGTCAGTCAGTAGGTCGTTCTTACCTGCAAAAGCAGGCATGGACCGAAGGCCCGAGTGACGCCTGTGTTTCCCCTCCGAGACCCCCCCCTTAACGGGGGGGGTCTCGGAGGGGAAACACAGGTGTCACTCAATATGAGTCGAGGCTAAACTAGTGACGATGGCACACATTGGTTGTTGAGGGGGGGCTACTTCTGTGTGGAGCCTGCGTTGATGGCTCGGTGGAGAGGGCCCGTGGTCACTGTGTGTTTGTCTCCTCGTTCTTCCTCCTCCTCCTCCTCCTCTTCCTCCTCCTCCAGTTCATCTCTGCTCCTGCCTCATCTGCCTCCTCCTCCTCCTCCTCCTCCTCCAGTTCATCTCTGCTGCTGGGGAGGCATCTGGTGCACGTGGGCTACTGGAAGGAAGGCAGCCGGCTGCTGGTCCTGGGACTACCTGCCGAGAGAGGTAGGTACACGCACGCACGCATGCATACACACACACACACACACACACACACACACACACACACACACACACACACACACACACACACACACACACACACACACACACACACACACACACACACCCTCGCTCGATAGCCCCCCACTCACCAGCGCGGGGGGCTTTGACGGCGTTGACCCAGTGTGCGTGCCATGTGACCTTATCCCCCCCCCCCCCCCCCCCCTCCAGCGTGCCCCTGCTCTACCTGCAGACGGTGCTGGGTGGCGTGGTGCGGACCCTCCAGGTGATGTACGGCTCCTTGGACAGGTGGGTGGGCCTCGGCTCAGACCAATAGGGACGGAGCCTTGCATTCAGCCGTGGTCTGTGTTTGCTCAGTTCACGTCACCGTGGTGCAGGCGGTAAAACAGTCGGTCCTTTTGGTGCACAGCCGCTTGGTCTTCCTGAAGACCGAAGAGTTGGCCTTCTTAGTGTTGGACGATTAAAAGATCTGTAATATTTATTTGGCACCACAGAAGCTGTGTGTGTGTGTGTGTGTGTGTGTGTGTGTGTGTGTGTGTGTGTGTGTGTGTGTGTGTGTGTGTGTGTGTGTGTGTGTGTGTGTGTGTGTGTGTGTGTGTGTGTGTCTGTGTCTGTGTCTGTGTCTGTGTGTCTGTGTGTATTTATATGTGTATGGATGTAATATATGTACACGAAAAGAGTGTTTGCTTCTGTGTGTGTGTGTGTGTGTGTGTGTGTGTGTGTGTGTGTGTGTGTTTATTTATATGTGTATGTAATATATGTACACGAAAAGAGTGTTTGCTTCAATGTGTGTGTGTGTCCCCCCTCCAGTGCGTTCTGCCGTGCGGACCACGGCCCCCGTCTGGACCACTTCTTCTGCCTGTTCTTCCAGCAGCTCCTCCAGCCGTCCCGTCTGACGGCCGGCGGCCCCGGGGCCCCCCCGCCGCCGCCGGTCCCCCAGACCCCCGAGGCCCCGGGGAGCCTCTTCCTGGAGGGGCTTCCCGCGGTGCGATGGCTCAGCCTGCCCCCGGAGATCAAGGTGTGTGTGTGTGTGTGTGTGTGTGTGTGTGTGTGTGTGTGTGTGTGTGTGTGTGTGTGTGTGTGTGTGTGTGTGTGTGTGTGTGTGTGTGTGTGTGTGTGTGTGTGTGTGTGTGTGTGTGTGTGTCACATCATCGGTGTAGGTGTCATTACACTTGTCGGTTTATCTAATAAATATATAAGTAGCTTATTAAATAGATTTTCTCTTGTCCTTTTATCACAAGCCTCAAAGAGCTGCAGTTGGATTTAATTAAATTGTATTCATATAAATTACACAATATGAATTGCTTCGCTATAAATGCGTGACACTCATGTTATCTAGACCTTAAGCGCCCCCTGGTGTCTCGGGGTGGGTCTTAACACCCTGGGGGACTGTTGGTGGCGTGTGTGTGTGTGTCCACAGATGGAGGTGGACACTGTCCTCTCGGACTTTGAGTCGTCTGACTTTGGAGAGCTGGTAAGGAGCAGGAGCCTTTCTGTCGACCCGTCACACAGAGGTGTCCTCTTAGGACCAACACAGGTGTCGCTGATAACACTATGGGTCTGCCTCTTTAATGCTGTCATATTCTACCACCTGGTGTGAGTGTGATTTGCCGTACAAGAAAATCGACGTCTTCTGACATCACAAGTGGGCGTGTCCAGCTAGATGTGTGCCAGTCGACCAGCCTGCCGAGTGGACGTAGCAAACGTGGCTCATCACTCCGTCACCCTCCGTCGCTGATTTTCAAAACGGCTTGTAACGGCTAATCACACTCACACCTGCTGGTATAATATGTCACCTTTAAAGGGTAATTCCAGTGTAAAATGGATTTGGGATATGTTTTGTATGATAACGAGTTGAAACGTTTGTTTTGGAGCACAAAAAACATATATAGACGCTTTCTTCAGTTGGCTGTTTTTAGCCGATTCTATCAAAACGCTATAAACTTGGAACGAAGGGGGCAGTGGTTATGGTAAAAACTAAATCTCTATTTTAAACCACTTAAAAGGCTAGAAGTAGCCCAACACTTCTTTGGTAGTATAATAAGAGTCTTAACATATAAAACGAGGCATTGAGAATTTTGTAAGTGTACAGATTGTTTATTAAAAAGGACATTTTATACACACAATACCATCAGTAGATCACCCTTCGACGCCATTTTGTTTTTAAGACTTGATAGGTAGATTGAGGAACACAGAGATTGTGACATCCGTCCGTTACCATAACCACTGCCCCCTTCGTTCCAAGTTTAAAGCGTTTTGATAGAATCTGCTAGAATCAGCCAACTGAAGAAAGCGTCTACATGTGTTTTTTGTGCTCCAAAACAAACGTTTGAACTCGTTATCATACAAAACATATCCCTAATCCATTTTACACCAGAATTACCCTTTAATATATCCCGGAATACTAATCTAGTGTAGATAAGTCTACTACCTACCTACGGTATATAAAAGTAGCATGAGCAGCACCTGTGTTTGTGCTATGATTACACCTCTGTGAAAAAGGTGCATTTTAATCAGCAAACAAAGAGAACCGATACATCTTTATTCACATTATTCACGTTCATTTTGCCTTCCTGTCCGTTCAACCCGCCCCCTCTGTCCCGTGCCTCCGCCCTGATTGGACAGTCAGAGGACTTCTTTGGCTTGAGGCGCCTCTACATGATTCTTGGTTCCTGTCTGTTCTACAAGGTAACACACACACAACACACACACACACACACACACACACACACACACACACACACACACACACACACACACACACACACACACACACACACACACACACACACACACACACACACACACGCAACACAGACAAAAAAACACACACACACTAAAAGACACACACACACACACTAAAAGACACACACACACACTAAAAGACAGACAAAAACACACGAACACAGACAAAAACACACACACACTAAAACACACACACACACACACACACACACACACACACACTAAAAGACACACACACACTAAAAGACACACACACTAAAAGACACACACAGACACAGACAGAAACACAGACAGACACATTGTGTGTGTGTGTGTGTGTGTGTGTGTGTGTGTGTGTGTGTGTGTGTGTGTGTGTGTGTGTGTGTGTGTGTGTGTGTGTGTGTGTGTGTGTGTGTGTGTGTGTGTGTGTGTGTGTGTGTGTGTGTGTGTGTGTGTGTGTCCCTTCCACAGGGCTACCTCATCGCCAACCACCTGCCTCGGGAGGACCTGCTGGACGTGTGTCTGTACTGCCAGCACTACGGCCTGCTGCCGCTAGCGTCGGAGCAGCGCGTGGGCCAGCTGGTGGTGTGGCGGGAGGGTGTTCCCGCTGCACCGCGGCCAGCAGAGGGCGCCAGGGCGCTGCCGGCCCCTCCGCCACCGCCGCCGAGGCCCGCTACGCCCCGCCACGCGCACGCCACTTCCTGCTCATCGTGGGGCTGGTGAGCAGAGCGCCGTGCTGTCAGTGACGGAGGGGGGGGTATATCGCTGGGCAGTGTTTGGAGTTACGCATTACAAAAAGTAATGCATTACTGTAATGCATTACTGTAATGCATTACTTTTTGCTGGTAATATTTTACTCTGTACAAATCTCAGTAGCGTGCATTACAATGTATTTTAAACCCGAAATTAACTTGTGTGTTGAGGAGAAAGAAATCTGCGCCAATGTTTACTTCCTCTTATTGCTTGAGGAGAGGATCATGGCCGCAGCAGAGTCCAGGGCCGCTGGTTGTAGTCTTTTCGCTCGGTTCTCTGTATCAACAGTAGGGCTAGAATGGAGCGAAAAGACTACAACCAGCCCGCCTTTCTGTCTCCGGTCAAGGAGCAATGAGTCTTCCAACCGAAATCAATGGATTAACAAAATGCCAAATAAAACACGATAGAAACTGTATTTTCCTTCGATACTCGATTTGGAACATCAACAAACACCACTAGCAACTCGTGAGTTCCACATTTCTGAAAACGTTGAGGGTTGTTTTAAGAGCAGTTTTGTGAATACCCATTGTTAAAGCAGGCTGGGGCGATTTGAAATGAGCCAAAAATACTCGAGACAGGACCAATAGTCACAGTTTTGGTGTCAGCCACTCTATTTCATCCTAGACCTAGACAAACCAGAAAGGGGGCTCAAGGTTTTGGTTTTTTAACAATCTACCATAGTAGGCTCTAGCTCTATTGATTTCAATATGAATACCTAAAGTTACAGTATATTTCTATTATAAAATGTATTGCACCATGAGCCATAACTGCGACCATTATATTGTTCTTTTGTTAGCCTTAAGCCTAACTCAGTCATTATGCCATACCACATCACCTCTTGCTGTGTAATGAGCTGCATTGAACACAGAGAAGATCTATTGAGAACACCAAATCCATATTTCCTGTTATTTTGGTCAAAGTAATGTCAAAGTAGTGTAATGCCTTACAATTCAAAGACAGTAATATTGTAATGTAACTAATTACTTTGTAATGACAGTAACAAGTAATAAGATAATGCATTACTCTTTTGAAATAACTTGCCCAACAACACTGTCGCTGGGAGGGGAGGGGGGGGGGGGGGGGGTACATCGCTGGGGTCCACCTGATGAGAGAGGGGTAGGGGAAGGGTGTTAGGGTTAGTGGGTTTGGTTCTACTAACAGAACTGTGTGCTCCCCAGAGGCACCTGATGCAGTGTGTGTTGATGGAGGCCGGTGGGGCCGCCTCCCCTGCCCTGGGCTCCCCGGGGCCCGACTGCATTTACATAGACCAGGTAAGGAACACACACACCAACACGCACGCTCGTCAAATATAATCAATTTAAAATTCTCATCTTTTACACACGGAGGAGGGGAAGTTCATAATACACTGCAGGTTTTTAGGTATAGTCACGTGTTTTGTTTTGGTTATTTTATTAGCACTGGGAAGGTGTAACAGGTTTAACACCCAATAAAGTTACTTTTACTACTTATTGTGTATTATTTAGCATCACTTCACATCACTGAGGGGGTGCTATTAGCTGGAACTATCTGCAGTAGAACACGGGTACCAAAAGCAAAGTCCATTTAATTTGAGCCGATACTATTAAAGGTTTCAAAAGAAAGCAGCATATGACCTGTACCCCCCCCCCGCCGCCCCCCCAGGTGAAGGCCACCCTCCTGCAGCTGGAGGGGCTGGAGGGCGGCATGGAGGACCGGCTTGGCGCCCCCGCTGCTCCCTGCCTCTCCTGTGCCGACTGGTTCCTCCCCGCCGCCGCCGCCTCCTCCTCCTCGCCGGTCCTCAGCAAGCTGGCCGGGGCCATGAGGGGCCCCTCCTCGGCGGGGGCCCGGGGCCGCGGCCTCTTTGGGGACAGGGCCAGGCGACTCAGCCCCAGGAGGAACCCGTCGGACAGCGGGAACGACGGGCCCCAGCAGGACCCGGGGCCCCGCCGCGACTCGCTGGGATCCGGGGGGTCCGACGGCAGCGGGAGTCTCTTCAAGGTGAGGGCGTGTCCTCTTCTATTTACATTTATTTTTTTGTGTGAGAGGAATATTTTTGGAGAGTTTATTTTATTTATTTTTTTCTTGTTGGCTGCGGCGGCCCCTCAGATCCCCAGGATGAAGAACCCCAACCCGTTCTACCTGGGCACCCTGAAGAAGGTCCTCACCGAGAGGGAGACGGAGGACATGTTCAACTCCATCAAGTGGGTGACGCCTGGTACATATCATCGGCCCATTAATGCTTACGTTTGAAGGAAGTATACAGCAGGACAATAATCCTTGCAATCAATAATTAAGATTAAAAAGAGGTCTTAATTCATTAGTGACCACTAGGGGGCAGAAAGGCACCTCGACAATGCCGGAACACAACACAACACAACAAAACCAGTTAAAAACCCTCCTCCCCGCGCGTCTGTGCAGGCTGACCTCCGGGGTGGAGAACACCCTGTTCCACTACGTCCTGATGGAGTCGGTGCAGGGCATCTTCATCGCCCCCACCCACTGCCAGGTGGCGCAGCTCAGCGGCTCCATCCACCCCCAGCTCATCCGCAACTTCCACCACTGCTGCCTCTCCATACGGGCCGCCTTCCAGCAGAGCCTGCCCCCCCGGGTGACAAGCCTAGCCCCCTAATATATTGGCCCACTCTTGAGTTGTTTTTTGGCTAAATATGTTCTGCACCAGAATTCTTGGTAAAAAATCGTTTGGGTCACGTGTACTTTTGTAAAAAATTGTATTGCTAAAAAAACCATTTCATTACTGATCAACCACATTAGTTTTGGATTTCGAGAAAGGAATAAGTGACCTAGTGAACAAAGTCCTGCTGCTAACACAAACCAGCACTGAGTAACAACACCTGGTCAAATGTTTACCTATTCCTGTCCTGTGGTCCAGGGGCCGAGGGGGGCCGCAGAGTCGAGAGCGCGCGGGCCCCTGGGCATGGGTCCCGTGAAGGAGCACGGGGTGTTGTTCCAGTGCAAGCCCCAGAACTGGACGGACCAGAAGAAGGCTGCTCCCACCATGACCTACTGGGTCATAGGGTACGCAGAGTTGGGACCGACTGTCGTAATATCACTTTTTTCCGCAGCATTTATTGTAACGGCGCTCTTTATTTAAGTTATAAAATTGTAGTTACTATCTAAGAAATTAGTTATGTGTTACCTTACGAGAAAATAACACATTACAACATTGATTATTTTATCCTCTTCCAACTCTCATGAAATCTGGACCCCCGGAAATAGAGCTCAGTATGCCCTGGTCTACGGCAAGCCCAGAGGGACCAAGGTCGACTAAGGGACCCATGTCTGCAATATCAATCATTAGTCACACGACTGAACTGAATTGTTCATCTTGGAAACACTCCCACTACTTCTGGGTTGTTTAACTGAAGGGTGCTGTAGGGACAGTTTTACAACATTTATTAACAAGCCCAACTCTCTTGTTAGCTAGTGAATAATAGCATCCCCTTTTATTTATTTCAAACCAAACTGAAAGTACTGCTGTGTAGAGAAAACCTGCCCCACTTTAAGATGTTAAGAGTGACCTTTTAATTATTCAAACACATTTTCCTGTTTCCTAAAAGTTTTATTATTCCACAATTTTTCACCTAGACTCCATTCAAATTTTAAAATATTCAGAATAGCTTGGAATCAAGCGCTTCTTTTCAGATTTTTTAAATAATTTATACTTAAAATATTCTACTTTTAAAATATTATCTTTTTTTTAACATGGGAGTTAATTGAGTTAATGAGCCGTACTTCAACTGTTACTGGTGCTTAACTGTTTAAGACGTAACTAAATAAATTTTCAAACGTTTATCTTCGTTCAAACCATTTAAAAAATCTACACACTTGTATCTTCAATAATATCTAAACGGAATTTCGATGTCCTTTTAAAGTTTCTTCAGAATCAGTTTTAGTTTCATACCGGCGACGTTTTCAGTTGGTCTCATTGATTTACGTCGACGATGGAGCGTGAGGACGTTCAGCAGTGTTGCCAGATTGGGCGGTTTTTCCCGCCAGATTGGGCTACTTTTGGAGGACGTTCAGGCAGTGTTGCCAGATTGGACGGTTTTTCCCACTATTGAGCTACATTTAATCATGCACCGGCTCGCTATTCTCTTAAAAAAAACACACACACACACACACACACACACACACACACACACACACACACACACACACACACACTTTGTGCTTTTCATTCAGCGGTAACTTTGTTTCCAACCATTTACTTTTTCTCAAATGGTGTGCATGTTTACATTGTTCACTCCATTTAGACTTTTGAACGTTTGTTCAAATCCCTTCACTTGATTTAGGCCATTTAACGTTTCTTTGTCTCAATCTATGTAGCTTTATTAAAAAATATTTTCAACCTCACTTTGTACTCCAGCACTCACACATTTTCTGCAGGAAATGCCTTTTCTAGTTTGTATTGGTATTTTTTCCATGTGTGTTCCAGGCGGATGCTGCTGGAACCGGTTCCTCAGGAGTTCTACGTGTGTTTCCATGACTCGGTTCCCGAGGTTCCCGTGGAGCTGGCCTTCAGGCTGTCCTTTGGCCTGGCTCTGTGAGGTTGTCTGCCAGCAGGGAGCTTTATGCACAGACTCGTTCACTCGGGGCTCAAAACAAGGGCTTCTGGGGCGATGCGGCCCGACGGGAACACAAGTTGCACACAAGGAGGTGTGCGTTACCATCATCCTGCCCCTGTTGCCTTTCAAGGAACTGTTGCTCCTTCAAACAAATACCTCACAAACCAAGGTGTTCATTTTCATAAAGGAAGTCTTTATGACTTGGTGGCATGGAAGCTGCCTGTACCGACTACCGTAGTACCATCAGTCATTTACCGCAAAAAAAAGTATCCATGAATTGTGTCTCCAAAATCAATTTGTTATTTAAGATGTACAATATTTATGTTTTTGTATGGAAATCGCACTTTATAACAATGTACATTTCTTAGAGAATTAAAGTAAATGATCCCTATTGATTTGTAAGCCGGTGTCACAATGATGTTGAATAATTAAAAAAGGGTGTATTGTAGATATTGACCGTGGGCAAACATTGGTGACAGAGAAGTTTAGACACTGGATGTGGGCTGTTATTATGTTTTTTGAGGGGAGAATTTGTAAGAGAAATTAAAAAAAGTCACACATCTGGAAAAAAAAAAAAAAAAAAGGGGAAGAGGTTTGTAACAAATAAAACCGCAGGCAGCGTCTTCCGATATATAAATGTTCCGGTAATTCAGTTAAATTCATTCACTGATTTCGTTAGAACAACAATAATGCCACCAATGCGGGGGGGGGGGGGGGGGGGACCTGATTGGACACAGCATACACACGTCACACAAATACTTTACTCCCAAAATGAAAAAATATGTTTTCATGTTTTCACAAAGTTTCATGGAGCCATCCTCGACGGCCCGGCCTCACGCGGCGGTCTGCGCCAGCGCCAGGTTCTTCTTGTAGCACGCCAGACTACACAGCGGCACGCCGGTCGTGGAGCAGCGGTACCTCTTGAGGTTGCCGCACCCCGTCACCCCGCAGGGCGCCGGCGGAGGCGGGGGCGGGGCCGGCACCACCGCCGCCGCCGCGGGCGCAGCCACGCCCACGGGGAAGGAGATGGCCACGCCCCCGGCGGCCGAGTCACTGTAGCGCACCATGGGGCGCTGGGCCTGCTTGGACTTCCTGTCCCGCATGCTCTTGATCTTGGCCTTGCTGGTCTTGGTCAGCCTCTCGATGGTCTGGTTCTTGCTGTCCTCCGCCTTCTTGGCGGCCTGCAGGCGCCGCTTGCGGGCGCGCTCCTCTCGCTTCTGCATCATTTCCGCCGTCATCTCCTTCTCCTTGTAGCCCATGGGCAGCTCCAGCAGGGGCTGGCTCTGCTGCTTGTGGAGCAAGGCTTTCTGTGGAGAAAGAGGGAGAGACGAGTTCAGTCATCGCGGCCGCGACCCTCCTTTAACCTCTTGTTCTTCTGGTGTCTCTCTTGAAGAAACCAACAGTGACTTTCGGATGCATGCTCTTAACGAGCAGGTAGGAGTTGGCCTCTCGCTCGAGGACGGGTAGCGCTGGACACATCTGTGTTTGATCCCAGAACCTTTCGGCTTGGAGTCGGCCCACTAAACACTCCCCCCGCTGTAACCCCCCCCCCCCCCGACTGTGATGGTCGTTGAGTCGTGCACCTGTCGGGCGGTGAGCAGGGACTCGTCGATCTCTTTCTTCAGCTCCCCGTTGTCGTCCAGCTCTCCTTTCTCCAGGGCGTCAAGCCACCGCTCCTCCTCGTCTACCGGGGCCGCGGGCAGCGAGTCAGAGTCCACGTCCGGCATCGGGGAGGTAGCCACGTTGCTGTCCTCATCTTGGGGAGGAGGAGGAGAGAAATCAGCATGTCTATCAACACCAATGGATGTAAGAATCACGAGAGAAGCAGCGTGTAGCATTTCTTTCTCACCATGTGTCTTTGAAGAGGGATTGGGACCTACTGTCCATATTAGTGGGATGAGGATGAAAAGATTTAAAACTTCATTTTCTGCAATCCATGAGCATTAAGGACTGATTATTTGATTGACCATTGGCTTTAACACAGGGTGTACGATGTATTCCCTGATTTAAAATATGATCACCCAAACCTTACAAAAAAAAGTTTTATTCAAGCATGTCCTGGACTGCCAAAAGCCCGTCAGGGCGTCAACGAAAGGACGCCATCGCAGGCGGACTCACCTAGCCAGGCCCGGTACTGCTCCAGAGGCACGGACGGCTCTTCGTCATCGTCGTCTTCGTCGTCGTCATCGTCGTCGTCATCGTCGGCATAGTCGTTGTGTTTATTGACGATCATCAGCGGTGAGGGCGGACAGGCGACGCCCGGGTGCACTGTGAAGGTCGGCACGCTGCCGCAGAAGGCGACAACAAACGCTGAGCAGGGAGTACTAGCGGAGAACTAGTACTATCCGGAGCCTCCCCGAAATACACCGAGCGCGGTACACGTTTAAGACTATGGATCACTGATACAAATACGTTATTCATTAGCACAGTATTCCCATTCTGGAAACTATTTGCATGTAGCACTTGAAATTTTACAGTCTAGGAACACATCAACAAATGCATTATATTTTTATAAAATGTTTTTTGATAAAGATGCCGGGAGTGGCCTTTACGTGCGTCGAGGGGCTCGTCGTTACCTCTTAGTGCCCAGCGTCTGGCCCCCCAGTTTGATCTTGAGCCGTAGCTGTGGTGGAGGTGGGGGTCTGGGCATGGGCATGGGCATGGGGTGGTGGTGGGGGTGGGGGTGTTTCTCCAAGGGCTCGGGGAAGGTGTGGCCAACGCTGGCGTCGTCACGGTGATGCTTCTTCTTATGCTTCTTGTGTTTTTTGTGTTTCCTCTTGTGGAGCGCGTGCAGTCCGCCTTCGGCTCCTGGGCACAGAGAGAAAATGGGGGTCACATTAAAGAACATTGAAAGTGTACTTTGAAAGTGTACAATGTAGGGGTACAGAATGCATGTTCATGCAGCTTTACTCAAGTGCCATTCGGTTTTAATCAGAGATATATTGGATTGTAATGACCTCGCCGGTGACATAACGATGTCCAGACATTAGGTATTTGAAGGAACTTTTTAAAGGAGACATATTATACCACCAGTGGTATAATAGGTCTCCTTTAATGTAACAAAACTAGGTCACTGAAAACGCGTAATCAACGGCACAAAACGAACACCGGTTACCCCGGCAACCCCCCACACGGTCCCTCTCACGGTGCCAGCCCCTCCCCCTCCTGTCCTCCCAAGGCCCGCCCCCAGCTGACCTCATGATCCGCCCCCCCCACACTGATTGACAAGAATGTCAATCAGTGTGGGGGGGGCGGATCATTGCAATGTATTGCATACATTGCAATACATGCACATAAAACAACTATAACGGACAACGAAATACAATGCAACACATAAACTATTTTAAATGTCCCAGGGTCGCTACAGTATTATCGCCATTCATTGGCTCAGTAAGCCGTCTAGCACTGACTAGTTGGCAGTAGTTTCTTCACGATATCCGAGTATCCATTTTATTTGTGGAAGCAATCCTCGTAGTTAATGTTTACCACATCATAACCGAACACGTTCATCCATGACGCATATACTTACCAAGGAACCTGGGGCTGATCATGTCTTTCCTTTTCCCCATTTAACACTTGGGAGTGTGCAAAGGGCTTCAGCTGCTCACGGATACATCTCAGCAGATGTCCTTCGTAAGTAAACGTCTTCCTCAAACAGGTCTTCTTCAGGTGATCTTATTCAATAATCAGCCTTGCCCACTGTAGCAAGTCTCCCTGCTTTTTGACTTCAACACTTCGGCGTGGATGTCGACTGGTGCACATCCTAGTCTACAGTCAACGATATAACGTCCACGAATTAAAAAACGAAACGCTGTCAGCTACCCATTGTAGCTAAACATCAGACTACATTAAAGTAAAGCTCCCTATTACACAGCGATTAAGTGGTCGGAACTGTATTATTGTGAAGCATCCGAGAGCTTACTGGTTATCAACGCTGCTCTTCTACTTCTTCTTCTTCTTCTTCTTCCTCTTCGTCCAGTTCTTGGTTTCCGACGCGCCGCCCTCCGCCGCCCTCTAGCGGAGGTTAGATATCAGTGTCAGTAAATTAATCCAAATATTTGATTGGTTGTCCGGGCATGCCCAAAACGATTAGATCAGCATCGCTTTATATCAGCCATCGAAGAAGGGAAATGCTTTGTTGTATTGTACATCAATAGGAACGCTATTTAGCATTAAGATTAAAAACTATAGACTCCGGAAATGTAGTTTCTGGAGTGGCCACGCCGCGGTGTGTGGTTGACTCATGATCGCGTAGAGCAAGTGACCAACAATCTGCTGAGCATAGTGCCCATACGGAAGGTCAGTCATGTAAACAGGTCGTTGTGGAGTAATTTGTTCTCAAATCGTAGTTTCCTTTGATTAATGCTTCCATTCCAGGGTGGATACTGTCCCAACTTGTTTTGATACAGTACCGTATATCCAGAGAAGCAGTGAATTAACGCGTCAATTCGCTGGTATTTTCACAGTTTCATCATTACCATATGGTGTCAAATCATAATTATTAATAAAATAGTTTGCATGAAAGTTTCCATTTCCATTCCATTTTTAGGAACAACAATGAATTACTCCCGGTTTCTGACAGCAGTCAGCGCTGCTAGGAAGCCTTCCGCGATCCGATTGCTCAGTAAGTTTGGAAGTTGCATTTAAGAAGAAAAACCCTTGTTTGTGTAAGGGACTGCACACTTTATGATATGCCTTCTAAATAATTTACTCAGAAGGGCAGAAATGCACGCAATGTGCACTTAACCCCTTAACGTGTTAAACCTGTTGCAGCATTAAACATCCCAATATACTTCTGTATATAGATACTGCACACCTGCATATGCATTATTTTCCCAATATCTCATATTTTAGGTATTGCATCACATAATATTGTAGGCCTACTTGGTCTCACATGCCACTTCTCCCCCCCCTTCCTCAAGCCGAGCTCCAGCAGCGCTCGCCTCCTTCAATGATCTCACTGGCCGGTGGAGCCCCCAACCCCAACACCTTCCCCTTCCGCTCAGCCTCCTTCACCATGAACGACGGCTCCACTTTTTCCTTCGACGAGTCGTTGATGAAGCGGGCCTTGCAGTATTCGGCCTCAACAGGGTAACCCCCCCCCCCCCCCCACACACACACACACACCACACACACACACACACACACACACACACACACACACACACACACACACACACACACACACACACACTTCCATGTCCACAGTCTGCCTCCCCCCCCCCCCCTTCCTCCAGGCATACCTTGAGCAAGATGCCTATCTTTCGCCTAACTACCATTAATAACACGCATCTGGGAAAATAAATTCACCGTTAGTTGCTTTGTAAATGACAGAATCATTGATTGATCAGGTTCATTGAAAGATGGATTGATAATGCGGAAACTGAATTTGAACACTATAGATAAATTGAACTTTCTCGAATACGTTGGCATAAAAGGTTGTTTGTGCGTTCGTTCCACAATAACGGGCTATATTTTATATGATGACCTCATTGGAATGCCCTCCAAGCACGCTTTCGATTGTGAATGAAATCCCAATGGCTCAATGTCCTGATCCCTCCTTCGTATCCGTTTGGACCTGGAAACGGGTGCTGTCCAATCACGGCAGGTTGTGTGAATGTTGTGTGCGCTGGTTGGACGGTTTGCATGTGAACGCTGTCTCACACTTACTGTGTCTCAGGCACTCTGTCACGCAACACCGTGTCAGTTTGTTTAACCAGGCCTGGGCCATCGTACAATGCAGGTCTTCTTCACTCGGTCCCCATGACAACCACTAACGTATAGATCCGTGTACTCTGGGTTATCCGGACATATTAACGTTTAGTTGCTAAGAAACCGAAACAGTTTGTCTCTGTGGAGTTGCAGTGCGGGTTTTGTGCTTGTCCATCACTCACTCACTCACTCACTCACTCACTCACTCACTCACTCACTCACTCACTCACTCACTCACCCACCCACCTCACTCACTCACTCACTCACTCACTCACTCACTCACTCACTCACTCACTCACTCACTCACTCACTCACTCACTCACTCACTCACTCACTCACTCACTCACTCACTCACTCACTCACTCACTCACTCACTCAGGTGATGTCCAATACTTACAATTGTATCAACTCCAGCCATTTATTTCCTAATCCCACCAGTGCAAACAAGGAGTATCTTCACCCCTCATCGATTGCCTTGTCAATCATTTTATCCAACAAATACGCAATCAAAGGTTTTTGTGAGTCTATCTACCCAACTATTTATTTTTTTTATTATTTGACTGAGCCATCGGAATAATAATAATTTCTGTATTGCATTGTAATATAACTATAATATGTATATATATTTTTTTTTGTACTGTCAACCACCGACTCAGCGGGTGGTCCTTAGAGCAGCGTGTGTGTGTGTGTGTGTTTGCTCTGAGGGTCTCCCATTGTTGTGAATCAATGTGTTAACCGCTCAGGGACGTCCACACTGCTTATCTCTTCATGGCCCGCTTATCTCTCTTTATGGGCTTCTGAGTAAACACAGCCCAGCCCTTTGAGCTGATCCGCCGCGCGGCGGGCACGTGAAGGGGTTAGAAAGGCACCGATACCACCCCGGGGGTCTCTCTCCAGTGTCGCCCATCGACTCAAACCATCTTCATCTCATCCTTCCACACCGGAGAGCTGTGTTTATATTTAATCAGTTCTTTGTTCAGTTCCTATCCTCAGTGTGTGTGCTGCGTGTGTTCCCAGGGTCCCAGAGCTG